>JAOWBR010147073.1:0-13715 GCA_028571145.1 Dionaea muscipula
GTAAAAAGTAGCCTTAAATAGAGGAACTAATGATAGATATGTCCGAAAATAATGGACATATCAACCCCCCACGTGGATCCCACAGACTGTAGACCGTAGGTCGTAGATGAGCCCCACGCCTCAAAGGCAGGTCCTACAATTGATCCCCATAACCCAAGTTGGACCCTACACATGGGTCCCATAGGCACAGTTCGCAGACCGTAGGTGGGTCCACAGCTCGAGATGGACCCCCAACATTGGTCCCGCAACCCGACTGTTCGATGATTGAAGCCCGATAAGGATAAATAGCTAAGTGATTTATAAATTGGATGTCAGACATGTAGCTCACTCAGAACCCGACACGTGGCTCCACTGAGAGCTCGACACGTGGCTCTACTCAAAATCCGATACATCACTCCACTCAGAGGTCGATGCATCGCTCCACTGAGAAGTATACATGTGACGGATTCAATCTCTATAAATATACCCTACTTCCTTGATTTCAAGGATTTAGAATTTCAAAATATTTTCATACATCTCTGAAATTTTCTATCTTTTAGGTCACTGGTTTTATAGGTTAACTGACTTAAGCATCGGAGGGGAACCTCGAGGACGATATCGAGATCTCTCTGACGAGTTTCTTCATGTGCTGATCACACTTAGTGCGACCTGCGAGCTCCAAACTCCAGCTGACGTGACGTATAGGTTTTACGTGACAGGACGGGTGTTGACATTATTATGACGCACAAAATGACAACGGAATTTTCATCCGTTATCAGATATATTAATTTATCATATTTTTATCAGCCATTTAGACAGTACCTATACAACATTACAAAAGGATTCATCAACACAAAATTTTGGGGCTCACCAGTTACTACCGTCGCTTTACCAAAGGCTATGGCAAAATTACAAGACCCTTGACAGAAATGACGAAGAAGGCTGCTTTCTATGGAACAAAGGAGTCCCTGTTGTCCTTTATTAAAGAAAGCCATGAACCAAACACCAGTCCTAGCATTACTAAATTTCAGCAAGGAGTTCTTGATCGAAGTACGATGCATCCGGAGTTGGAATTGGAGCAGTGTTATCCCAGGAGAGGCGACCCATCGCCTTCAGTAGGGTTCTGCCAGTAACTCTATTGGTCCGCCTATGAGCAGAGCATGGGAACCCCTAAGCAACAACAGTGGGCATCTAAGCGTTTTGAGTATGATTTTACTATCCAATACCAAAGTGGCTCAAGCAATGTAGTGGCCGACGGATTACCTAGGCAACCTGATGCCATTGCCATGGTTTTGGCCATCACTCTGCCAGTAGCTTCTTGGGTGGGAGACCTACGAAGGGAACTCACAGCAGATGCCCACATCAACAAATTGCCTACCACCTTCAGCTGCAGCAGACGTCTAAGATTCACCTATGTTTCTTGCCTCAAGAGAAAAATTGGATTGCGGCATGGTATCAGTTCAGACAGAGCTGCCACAGTTGACAATGGAAGGATCCCCAATACCAGAGCTTGAATCCATCCTTGAGAGGAAGATGGTCAAACGAGGGAACCATGTTGTCACAAGGGTGGGTTCTAGTGCGTTAGAAGGGGTTGGTCGACGATGACGCCACCCGAGAAGACTGGTTGAGCTCTTGAGACGGTGGGAATGTCATTTGGCCCGTGATATGCGATAATGCCAGGTTCCCGTCGCATGAGAACAATCACCAATTCATTGAATTGTGAGAGAGGCGGGGGATGCATCGGGTGATGCAAATGAAAATTCAATATACGCCTAGCAGTTGCACATATTTTAGATATTTTTCGGTCAGAAATAAATCCTTTTCATTTGTCTTTTTTTTTTTTTTTATTTTCTGTTAGATGTTCTCCCCATTTTCGGATGTAATGGCTGAAGTATTGGGTGTAGTGGTCAACACTGTTCCCACCTATGTAGGAAATGTGGCTTCACTACTACACTCTTTTGCTTGCATTTAAGCAGCAGTCGGATTAATAAAGGGTCAGGGTCGGCCATGGCCCATGCGGATGGTGCACAAGGCCCTCGATTCGGTGAGATCTCTGATTCCACAAGGCACAGTTTTTGTGTATATATAAAATAGGTTTAAAATTAGTCGTAGCTACTTAGTGTAGTTGATATAGTTGTAATCTTAAGATTTGCTGATTCTATGGTTCAAATCCCAACTCGTTTCTCTTGTTATTATTATTTTTTCCATATTTGGATATTTTAATTTTTGTTTCTAAAAATGAAAGAAAATTCATTTAGAGGTGTATTCTTTTTATTTTTGCTTCTATTTTTATTTTTTTTAATAATAACTTTTGTAAAAACTTCTATCGTTAGTTTTTTATCTTTTTACTTATTAATTTGTATTAGTTTATTTGCTTTGATGCTTTTATTTACTAATAGTCATTATATATTCAAATTTATCGAAATACAATATAGCATTAAATTGTCAAAACCGACCTTGTAAATGATATCCAGAAAATCCAAACCAAGTCTAGAGGAGATGTGGCTTAATTCCTCAAAAAGCCAAGACTATCGATTCCCTTAAAACAACCCACTTGTTCCTAATAGGAATTGTAATGAAACCTGAACCCGAACAATTCGATCAGGATGGGACGGGGTCAAACTCGATTTGATCGGGTTCAGGACGGGTACAAGACGGGGTCAAAGGGAGTTTGGCCGGGTTTCGGGGCAAGTTTGGTATTTTTTTATCCCCGCCCCGAACCCTACCAGAACCCGCCCCCGAATGCTCTAATCCGCCCCAAACCTATAATCCGTCTCATAACCTATAATATCTACTTATCCGAATCCGCCATGTATCCCGAATCTGTCCCGAACCCGAACCCGAACCCACCCCATGCTCCTAGTGGGGATTCCCCGAACCGGTTTCATACCCGATCGGGGCGGGTTCGGGTACAAGGATTTTAATATCCTATCGGGTATGAAAAAAAATTCGGCTATTTTCGGATATTTTTTGAACCCGTGTACCTGCCCCATTGTTATTCCTAATTCCTAAAATTGTCCACTTTTACTGTAGAGGGTCGTTGCAGATAAGGTTTCCCAGCTTCTTCTTTGTGATTATGCGTATTTTTAAGCGAAAAAGGTCTTTCATAGCAACGGGACTCTCGTTGCGCTAGATTACGCTTTGCGAGTCTATACAAAACATAGGAATTCTACATGATTAAATCATTTCCCTAAAAAAGGAGTTGGCAAAGAAGTTTGCAAGAGAAACTTTGTTTCGCCAGAGAAAAAATGCCGAGTGTCAATATTCAAATTCGATTGTTCAATTAATCCATTATATCTCCCAAAAAAGAGATGATATGGAGTGTCCATATTCAAGTTCATGTTCTTGTTGGCCTTTTATTGTAGTATTTCTTGTTAATCTTGGATTTTTAAAAAAATTAATTTTACGAGTTAATCCGTACGAGTTGATCCGTAATCCATACAATTGTTTTTAAGGATTTAATCTCAAGCCCATTAGCTTTACATTTGGGCTGAAATCCATTAGCTGCATGCTAATAATTCTTTTTATCAGTAACTATTATATTGCCCTAAAATTACTTTCCAGCTTTGATTTCCAAATCAAGTCACTATAAATATATAATCTATATCTAGTCTAGTACTACAACATGTTTAATTTGGAGATTATGACATAATATAATATATCCTATGTATATATTATACTATATTTAGTGTAAAAAAAAGGTGATGATATATAATACCTTCGGGTTAGAATACTATCAAAACGAGGGATATGAAATAATGGCGGTGCTGATATTATTTATACCAACGTCGGATAACTTTTTTCAGTGAAATTTTTTTTTTTCCAACGGATGTTTTTCGGTTAATTTTTTTCAGTGAAAATTTTCCGACGAATTTTTTTAGCCGAATTTGTTTGACACTTTTTTTCGACGAACTTTTTCCAACGAAAATTTTAAGAACTAACTTTTTTTTTGACAAAAAATTTTCCCGACAACGAAAATTTTTCCCGACGAACTTTTTTTTATGAACTTTTCCCGCCGAAAATTTTCCGTCGAACTTTTTCCGACGAATTTATATCTACAAAACAAACACATTAAAAAATAATCCTCCATCACTGCATATCCCTTATTTTTCAATCCTGTAATCAAACACACCCTAACAATGTTCACCGTATCAATAATACGGACAATTTCTAATCTATATTACATTACTTGTTATTGTTTGAATTTTTTTAACTCATCCACTCATTTATAACCCTTTCACGTATATTTTCATATTTTTAACTAATAGTTCGTAATCATCCTCTTCTTTCTCACTTTTTCTACCTCTCACATCACATCACATGATAATATGGAACTCATAGATTATTTTTTTTTTATATCTCACTATACAAATAGTAGACGACCCATAATTTATAATCAAAATTTATAATTTTCTACTATAATTAAAACGAATCTAATATTAATATATATTTTATTTTTTTTATTAAAAAAATATATAAATTACACAGTATAACACGGACACAGATACAAGTAATTTTTATAAGAATAAATAAAACTATAAGAATATTTACGATACTAACGTACGCCACAAAATACAAGGATAATGATGATCGCATACTAAAAGCCATGAATTGTTGAATCACATAAATAGCTCACTTCCACATCCGACATTAGACCAAAATGATGATCGCATACGTGTCAACCCATAACTCATAAATTTAAGCTAACATATGAGTTCAGCGCATTACCATGTGACTGCGGTCCTTCAGGTTCAGGTTTAGAGTCTTTAGACCCCTGATAATTGTCCCCAAATACGAATAACTTGGTTGCAAACTTACAAACGAGTTGTTCTTCTTCCACTGCATCTTCTCATAATGCTGATGCCATTGTTGTTCGCATCTCGACCTGCATATGATGGCTCACCTCCCATGGTGATGGCCGAGTATCCGCTGTCTAAGCATTCTCTCCCTGTGATTCCTGCACATTGGCAAGAAACTGAGATTGAAGGGGAGCAAGAATTTTGAATATTGGATAAGGGTGATGAATCCATGCTTCTCAATGATGATACACGTGCTCTTATCACAAGGACGATTGTGTTTGCCTGCATAATTTGGCCCATCAATCTGCATTGCTGAAGAAGCAGATAAAGCCCGACATTAAGCGATGTCGCATACAAATTGTACGCGATGCAATTGTATCCGACATTTAAGGCTTCAATGTCGCATACAATTGCATCACATTTGGCTGCTCCAAGATTAAAAATTATCTAAATGTAGGAGACCCGAAAAATATATAAAGTTACTAATCACCCCTCTTTTGCTCCTATCATAGCTATTCTCTGACATGTTGGCAGATGTTGTTAAGATAAATATAATTTATGGATCTTTTATCACAAGGTTGACCTTTCGGTAGAATTGGTTTCTTAATATGATATCATAGCAAATGTGACCCAAGATTACGAGTTCAAATCCTACAAATACGACCCCTATTTGTTTAGAACTTGATATGAGATGAGTCAGTGCACAGTCCACACTTCAAGTCCAAAAGATGTATTTGCGTGAGAAGATCTGTTAAGATAAATATAATTTATAGACCTTCTACCACAAAATTGGCCTTTTAACAGAGTTAGTCTCTTAACACTTAACAGATGCATCCTTCTCCATGGAAGAGCACAATGCATTAGTATCATCAAGCAATGCCCAATTGACATCAAAGCCATCAAGTTCTTGCAAATTTTGAGACCAAAACTGCAGTTTTAAATTGGCAATGACTTTAGGCAAACCATCCCACGAAGGGAAAACTTGAAAACTTAATGGAAATAGAGGGAAACTTGTTTAGGGTATATATAAAACTATACTAGTCTAGGCTTCGTTGCACGGGTAGAGCTTTCGAGTTGAGTAGAGTCAGTTCCTGTAATAAGTAACCCAAATCAGGCCAGACACTGCAATCACTATGGAGTGCTTGAGGTTCACCATATCAGCAAACAATTTGTGAAGGCACACATCTACCAGGAAGAAAAACTTGTTCACGGTTATGTAATTTCTGAGTAGTAGAGATAAAGGAACATACTAGGCTGTTCCCAGTGGGACTCCTGCAGTGAACAGCCAAAAGGGGTCTCCATTCAACTCCTCATCTGGGCTTTCAGTCTTCTCAAGATCAACAATAGGACCAGCAGGGGTACCATCTGAGTAATGGTCATCAGGGAAATCTTCAAGCTTTCCTGATGTGTGATCAGGGGATGAATTTGTGTAAAGCTGCCCTTCACGGCGAATAACCAAGGACATGCTGTTCCCTTCTTGTAAGTTGAAACCTTTTCAACTGAGAAATTTGTTGCATGATTAAGGAAGTGTTTTTGCGTAGATGCTTTTTATTTTGTGCCTGCAAATGGAGATTTCATCAAACAAATTAAAATCAATCTATTTGCATCACTTTTCAACTGTGGACATTGGACAACAAAGGTAAAGGACTGAGCTGTCTACAACACATCAAATATCAGAAAATCAAGTGTTAATTCTTGTTGGCTACCTTTCTATGTTGGCTGCCAGAACCACCCACAAAAGATTCTGCAGTAATAACAGAAGAAGCAGAAGTCGTTGGAGATCCCAAAGGGAAGCTACCAATCACAAAGCTTGTGAATCCCATTCTATCCGGGTCCTCAGAAACACATGAAGTGCTGGGTATTTGATCTTGTACAGGTATATTGTCCAATTCATTCACATCAAGACCCCATAATCTTGCAAAATGCTTGGCTGAAGGACATCCAGCATAGCTACTCTACTTATTGTCCTCTTTTCATGCTGAGGACAGACCCCGTGTGGGGATTGTTCACACCCAGGGAACAGAACCATCCTATGTTCTAAACATCGAACCCATGATGGCTGTTTCCTGCATGCCTCACATAGCAGGGTCTGAAAATGCCTGTTGGACAGTGCATTAGCAGAATGAACCTTTGCATCACGGGAGAGACAAAGGAACACTGCATTGGCTGTGCAGTATATCACCGGTTGAAGGACTCTGCAGTTAGTGGGAAGTGTTAGATAGTTGACAACCAAAGCGTAATATTTGTCGGATTTTGTGTGCATATGTCCCTTTGAATACGTGTAACCGATCCCACTAAGTGGGAATTAGTCGTGGAAATGATGGTGGTCAGAACACAAACCTTTTCCATTGTAATAGGCTAATAGCTAGCTCCTCTCAGTCAAAGAACTGTACAGTACAACTTGGAGAAGTCAATGAGTAGAATGGATGCCAATTCTCTGTTATTACTACAGCAACAATGTCAGTCAATCATGTTACTAATTAGTGCAACATACTGTAGAAGTCAGATGAATCTAGCTCAGCTAGTCCCAGCTCAAAAGTTGGGTCATGGGAAAAGTTAAAGGTGAAGCAAGAAAATAGCCTGCTCCCAGGATATAATAGGGATGGAATACCATACCATACCATACCAAACACTCAATACCGATACCATACCGATATTTCGGTATTTCACAATTTGGATACCAATACCGTACCAAAATTTCGGTATCCCGAAATTCGGTACGGTTCGGTATGGTACTGGAATTAATACCGAAATTTGGTATGGTATGGTACCAGTACCAAAAATACCATATCAAATTTTGTATGGCATAGTATTATACCGAAAATACCATATAAATTTGGTATGATATTTTTGGTATTGGTACTGATACTGGTATTGATACTGGTATTGGTACTGATATTGGTACTGGTATTGATATTGATACTGGTATTGATAATGATATTGGTATTGATATTGATATTGGTATGCACTGTTGATTTGATATTTTCGGTATTTCGGTACGGTACCGGTATTTGAAGAATCAGGTACTGGTACCATACCAAAATTTTGGTATTTTCGATATTTTGGTACGGTACAGTACCGAAATCGAAATTTTGATATTTTTTTGTATGATACCGTTATGGTACGAGATTCTTGGTATTTTTTTCCATCCCTGGACATAATTAGGCCATAACAAGTCCACGATACCCTATCCCACATCAACTCATACCCGTCAACAAGCAGCTGCAGTTATATTAGAAATTTGAGCGAGAACATGGTGAGGCATCATTGATCCGATCTAACAACAGCAAAATGAAGACAACAAACAAATCCATATACTACAGAATCAGATACTGAAGAAAACAAAATCAAGCTAAGTAAACAAACAAAACAAGCAGGTGAAAAATAATGCATGAGATATGACAACAAAAGTACATATGATGAGAGAGAAGTCGAAAGCTTTAGTCAAACCTGTAGTAATCTCAATAAACAGAGGAGAACCCAGATGGTTTATTCTTCTTATGAGCCAAAAAGCAGAACCAGATCAGATCAGCGTCCTTTTTCCATTGAAGCAGAAGAACAGAGGAGACTGACTGCTGCTTGTTGGTTCACGCTCACTTTTACTTCATCTTCATTTCAGGCCCATCTCTCTATCCTTTTCACCTTCTTTTACTGATGTGTCTACTCCTACGTGGACCATTAGTGTAGTGTACAACATTATTGTGAACTCATGTCACATGACCAAGAACCCGATAATAATAAAAATAATAATAAAAATGGTTGCCTCACTTATACTCTTTTTTTTCTCGTTTACATTTTGTTTGGGATTTTATGTCTCACTCTTATTAGGATCATTCTCATATGATGATAAACTCACCGTAATCATCCCCTAACTTTTATGCTCCTTAAAACCACACAAACCAGAAATCAAGCAGTTCAGGCTGAAACAAACTGGTAAGGAAAAACAAAAACAATTGCAAAGATGTTCTGCAGTCAGATCAAGAGCGAAGCAAATCACCATTGAAGAAGCTAAGTTAGCTAACCAATAAACAAAAAAGACGAGCAAACCCATTTCCTGAACTTATGCTTCACCATTTGGATTTTGGAGTTCTTGCACTTTGATCCACAGGGATAGCATTAAGCAAGGAATAATTCTAGAAGAAAGAGTGAAGGCAGGAAGATGCAAGGAAGAGAGGGGAAAAGAAAAAACAGAAAAAAAGGAAAAAATTCCTTCCCCCCCTCTTTTTCCCCTTCTTCCTTGTGCCCATCACTTCCTCTAAGTGAGGCCATACTAAGACGGAAAAACACTCGACAGGAGCCTTTGACTGTAGCAAAAAGTACCCATGTTCTTTCTAAAACCAAACCCTGTTCCATCCCCTATTCTTAACAAAATACCTATGTCCTTGACTGGTCCTGCTACCCTTTTCCCAACAGATACTCAAGATGGCCTCACTTTAGAACAGAGGATGAAGTGATGTTAAGAAACATAAACCAATGAACGTCGATGCATCATGATGTAGAAAATGTGCATCCACACTATTCACCTTGCATCACCATATCCAACTCATCTTTTTCTGCAATTTCTGTAAGAAATTAGCCACTTGGATATCTCATGCTGTCCAAGTACTTTTCCATGAACAAGCAAACCATTTCCTGCAGTCCGGTGTGGTGCTCAAACAGCAAGTCTCGTAAGAGCAAAATTATAGGAGAAGTGAGCAATCAAATTAAGGGAAACAGAAAAAACTTGCAAAGACCAATCTAAATTCACGATAGACCACCACATTCACATAAGTGCCAAACGTTCAACAGCTATCGCTTAATAAGGAAGCAAGATATGATATATACTTGTTAATAATCAAGCTTCAAGTTTTAATTGCTCAATCAATGCACCCTTACCATTATCAATGACAGTGCATTGTTCTTAACCAGCCATAAAACAAAATAACCCCCCCTAAGTTATCAAGTGCAGAACACAAAATTCTAGCAGCTTAAGAACCATGCCCACTATTCATGATGTTAAATAATTCATCTGTTTTCCCAGTATAATGAAACAGCAAAAAAGCGAGCATTCTGTATATTTCCTTCCTCAATCCGCTGCATTTGAGATGCAAGAGCTTTACTTAATATGCACTTCAATAATGTCACCATCCTCCATACCCAAGCTAGCAGGACATCCAGTGGAACAGATTTTTTCACCATCGAAGCAGAATACTAGTCTCCCCAGGTCAATCTTCACCTTTTCCGCATACATTTTGAAGAACCGCTCAAATGTATCATCCTATAGTAATAGGAAAAAAAAATAATTTATGAAAAAGCTAGCGTTTATGACAGAGATAAAAAAAGCTACTTAACAATTCACCGGATATCAAATAAAGATTATATGTACTGCTTCTGGTTAATCAATCCATTAATAGAAACAAGTGTTAAAGATAGAACATGGATGCATTAATAAAAGTGTGAAAAGGAATGGAAGCAATCTTAAGTGTAGATGTAAATCATGAGCAACCAGAGACAAGATAATAACTATAGCCCAAAAACATTGCAAACATGAAAAAACTTACTCCTTAACATATAGGCATGAAAAGAAAGGAACAGGAATTTCATACATCTACATGAAGGGAATTCACAAGGTATCAAGCTTCTCAGAAACATCTGTTCATAGAAAAATATGACACAATGCTTCCCTATATCAGAGATATATGTCATAGTTATCAAGTTCTAGCACGAATGCTAGCTAGGTTAAGGTGGCTCAAGTACCAAAAAATTATGTCAGATGTGCGAAAAAACATATTTAGCATTCAGCAGCAGTCAGAATGGTAGAGATATACCACAAACACGCGAAACTGCTTTCTTTGATCTTTATTTTGGACAGATAAGACAATTTTATCTCGCTCGGCCGGAGGCTCAGGAGGTGGTTTAGGAGATTGCTCTGAAGAGGAGTGCGATGGAGAGTTAATCCCCTTTCTCGCTGCCTCCTCCACAGCCCGGAAAATGTCATCAGCCTTGACAAAAGATGCAAGCTCCTCTTTCTTTAACCTGTCCAAGATAAGCAATCAGCAATAGTGCCCAATGGGAACCTTGGCAGAATGACAGATACAAGTGATGCACTATAAAACTCAACAGCTGGTGAATAAACATTGAATGGGTTTCGGCCCTTAGAATAAATTGGTATTAGAATTGGTTCATAGTACCATAAGGAACTTGAAATTGAGTCATGAATATCCGTATGAAGAACAAACGATGCACACTACTCAGGCAGCATAAACTTAACAGATTATGTTAATTGCACTTGCATCAATCACCATCATACCTGAGCTCTTTTATAGCTGGATCCTCCTCAGGGATCGAGATATCACATGTTGCAATCATAGGCGGCATAAAACAATCCACCTCGTATATTTTATCCTCACAATCAATCACTTCAACAAGGCTTCCCGCTTTCTTGTCCTGAAACCAATAAGTTAAATACTGCAAAATCAATCCACAAAACCAACAAAAAAAAAACAAAGTCAATCACAGAAACAACTAGAAGGAGAGAGAAAGGTAGATACTCCGTGTACAGCTGGTTTAGAAATGTTCCTCCCTTTCTTAGCAGTGGGAGGAGGAGAATCAGAATCAGAATCATCTGCCAAACAAAAAAAAGCAACCAGAGAAAATCCGAGATGAACAGATAGCGAAATTGGAGCGAGAACGAATAGAATCGCCAAACGGAGAACAAACCATCGAGGAAGACGATATTTGGCTGAACACGGCTGTAATCGAACAACGGATCGAGTTCTTCGGTCGGATGATCAGCCTGTACCAAAAAAAAGCTAGGGTTTACGCTTCAGCAATTGAATTTCTACGATTTTGAGAGTACCCAGAGAAATTCTGTTTCTCCTTCGTATGGAGATCAGACTCACCATGATTTTCTGCTCAAAGCTTGACGACAAAGAAGGGAGAGTGTGAGCAGGTGCCCTCCTATTTTCCCCGTCCCGCCGAAACTTGAATTTTTCTGTGCATGTAAATACAGAAATTTCTTCTTTTGGTACTTCAATACTTAAATGCATTTAAATTAAGTAATTTTAAATCAAGTAACCATGACGTATAAGATAAAGTAAATTAATTATGAAAAGAATAAGATATAAAAAATGTATTATGTTTCAAAGGTGGATTCTCATTGATGTGATATTTATAAAAGTAGGATTAAAATATAAAAAAAATGGTTTGATAATATAAACGGAGATAAAGTGGAATTCATTGTAAAAAACATTAAGGAATAAAAAATATAAAGAACGTATTAGCAGGCCTCAAATCTAGTTAAAACTAATACGTCTCAAACAGTGAAATTATAATAAGTCTTTCCCTCCATATCTTTTGTTCAGTAAATAGTGCAAAAAGACGATTCGATAATAATACAACCTTTTATAAAGGACATACTAACTAATATGTCTTCTTTTAACATCAGCCAATCAAGGCCCAAGTTTAAATGAACAATGATGCCCCGTACCCGTAAGAAAAGTGGGACGAAAACACACAGAAAAGAAAATCCATCTGAATAAAAACAAGTTTTTTTGGTAAAAAATGACTTTTTTTTTGAAAAGCTTTCAATCATCTTTCTTTTATTTTTTTTTTATCTATGTGGATTTTTTTTTATTTTATTTCTGTTCTTTACACTTTTCTTGACATTAATCGCGTTAAATGTGGCCAAAAAACACATACAATAATCCTACAGTCACAAAACCATATACTATATGGGAAGAGTTTGAATTTTAAAAAGAATGTGAGTCCTATATGGACAAAATTGTCTTAAATGACAAAGGAAGAGAGAAAAGAGGAAGAGGGAGAGGAAGAAGAGAAAATTTATAATATAAATAAGGAAAGAGTTTGAATTTTGAAAAGAAGATGCGTTCTAAGTAGACAAAATTGTCTTAGATAACAAAAAGAGAGGGAGAGAGAGAGAGGAAAGAGAGAAAATAAAGAAAAAATAGGCGGTTGGGCAAAGAAAATCGGGCTGGACAAGAAGGCGAGTATCGCCGAGCGGAGGTACGATAGAGGGAAGCACAACCGAGCGGAGCGAAGGCGAACCGAGCGAGGCCGGGTCAGGAAAAGGGCGTGTGAGAAAGTAGCCGGGCAAAAGGTGGCCAAAAAGGGATACTACGGCCATAGCTGAGCAGGACGCTACAGTCGTAGGAGACCTCTACGGCCGTAGCCGAGCAGAAGTGCTGGGCAGAACACGACCGAGCGGGGTCGTGTCCGGGCAACAGGAGGTCGGACAGGGCTCCAAGCAGGACCTAATCGACGTCCAAGCAAGAGAGAGAGGAAGAAAGTTCGTTAGAGAGAGGAAGGATAAGAGGGTATTTATAGGCAGGCTGCTACGGTCGTAGGGGATTCCCTACGGCCGTAGCCGGGCATGGTTCTACGACAAGGTCACCGTGACCAGGTAAGGTCGCTACGGCCGTAGCGGGTGTCCTACAACCGTAGCCGAGCAGAATCGGCCAGGTAGGTGCGTCCGGACAATGCTGACCGGACAGTGCTGACCGGGCAGAGTCGTCGGACAGGGCTGATCGCATAGAGTTGACCGGACAGAATAACAGAAACTTCGAGAAGCTCGTTTGAACAATCCGGATCTCTGATCGACGAACGGTCAGCACCTACGCGCTCGTGGTGAGATAAGAAATCTTTCGAGATGGGTTCGGTCGGGGTTGACCGGGTTTAACCATGGACTCGGGTCTAATCGGACGGTTCAAGCTTGGACCCTTTGTCAATGTGTCTCCGGGAGAAAACCCCCCTACAACACAAAAGAGTCAAGTACCCTAATCTAAGGTTAAGGCGTAGCCGGATCAAACAAGTACAAAAAACTCAAAAATCCAATGTAAGTAAAAACCAACACCTTGCCAAAATGGATAACTCACTGAGCAGATCAAACATAACACCTCGTAAGTTTTGAGAGTTGGAAGTTAAAATTTTTTAAAATAC
>JAOWBR010147295.1:0-13708 GCA_028571145.1 Dionaea muscipula
TCGGGTTGGGATTAGCTTCGTCCTCCTCGCGAACCCCCGCAGATCCCCAAGGGACAGTCCCACCCCCAGGGATGAGAGGTCCTCACCGGGGCCTCATGTGCGGGGTTGAAAGACCTAACCCTATCCCTAATATTAGGATAAAGCTACCCAGACGATCCCAGGCTGACTGTCCTGAAACGGCTGAACCTTCTAGCCCCGACGAGGCACCTCAACCCGTGGAAAAGGCTGAACCTTCTAGCCCCGACAAACTAGAAGATCCAAAGGACGCGGGAAACCCCTAGCAGACCGACATGGACGCGCTAAAGTGCGCGATGTTGCGCAACTACTCCAAACGTGGATATTAGCTTTTCTGCCCTTTTACCACACGAGCGTCCGGATCGCCCTCGGTCTGGTGAGCGTGCCGGATTTGCCATTTTTAAGGAATGCTACAAACATGGCCTTCGGGTCCCGTTTTGCCCCTTCTACCAGGATGTGCGCTCCGCTCTTCGGGTTTCCCCTGCCCAGCTTACCCCCAACGCGTGGACGATCCTTTATACGTTTGCGGTTGGGTGTAACCAAAACGGACATCGCCTGAGCGCAAAAGTATTTTTCCGCTATTTCGGAACCCAGAAGGGCACCGAGGATCCGACGACCTTCTATTCCTTCAAAGCCCTTAGGGGCAAGCAAATCATGGAAAAGTTTCCCCAAAAAATAATGCATTGGCACCGCCAATGGTGTTGGGTTACTGGACCGGGAATCCAGTTGGAGAACCCTCCCTGGCGGCGCAAGAAAATCACGCGGGTTGATTGTGATAATCTCTCTCCCAAGGAGTTGAAACTCGAAGATGAGCTGGAAAAGCTCCGGGCTTGGGAATATGTGTGGGCCATTTCCGTTTTCCCCGAGTCTGAGCATCTGCGTGTGGTAGGAATCGACGCCCCTTACCGAAGCCCATGGGGGACGGTTAAATGGGCGACCGATGAGGAACTAGACGTATCATCTGACAGTGACAAGGATCGTCCTTTTGAGCCTTCATCCTCATACGGAATGGGCTATGAGACCTCACCCACTGGTGCAATCATCACCTCTCCCCACCTGTCAACGTTAGAAATAAGGTCCTCTGCGGGTATTTGAGCTACCGTTTTAGGTACTTAGGTGATCCATTTTTCTCTCTCAACCAGACTGTAATGTTTTTGCTTACTGATGCAGGAATGGACGAAAGAAAGAAACCTATGACTCAACCTGCCCTTCAGCCTCCGAAACTATGGGGGAAGAGGAAGGGTGGAAGCTAGCAGGGTGACCGCCTGCCACTCCTCACCACCGGCGAGCTGCCCCTCAACCCTCGAGCCAAGGGAAAGGGACGAACCAGCGAGGCGACTCCATCGAATTTGTTTCCCGAGAAATTTCCCGATCCTGCGGGGGGTCGTCAAACCGCTCTTCCTCTTAGCGGTTCTAGCACTGAGGGATCTGGATGCCAATCAACGTAGGGCTCTTGCTCAGCGCCACACCCCGATACTCAGAAGCGATTCCCCAGCCACATGGTTAACGGTCTCCGAGTCGCACTGGATGGAGATGGGCATGACATGCCACGCCACCTGAGTTTTGATGACGTAAAACCCAAGCTGGTCCAGCTCCCTTTCCCGAACATGGGGATCCTAAGCTGTGAGGTCAACGCGATGGTGGCAGCTCAAGCACTTGGTACGGCGGCCATGGTGGAATTGGATATCTATAAGAATGGCAAGGGGAATCGCAACATAGAGTGGATGGAGCGGGCCGTCCAATATCCCTTGATATAGGTTCGGGCTTACCCCTTTAGAACAACGTATGTTTTCGTAGAAAATCTGGATTAAACACTTCTTTTCAGGCATCGGAGACCATGTACCAGTACGAACAAGCTATCCGACAGCTAGAGGCTAAGCGCAATCACTATAAGAGGAGGAGTGAGGAGCAGACAACCGAGATCACCAATCTTACGAAAGCCCTAGGACTGGTTACCCGAGAGCGCGACGTTCGGACAAAGGAGGTCCATGATTTGCAGGCGCGGATCAAGGTTTTTGAAGACACGAGCGGATCTCTTAACTCCGAGCTCGGCGTCGTGAAGGCGGAGCGCCAAGCTTTGAAAGAAGAGATTGCCAACTTAAAGCGACAGATCGCCGATCACGAGCAATTACAAAACGCCTCTATGCTCGAAGTAGTGGAGCAATGGAAAGCCACTCCTGAGGGGATCGAAGCCCTGGACGAGATGTCGCGTCCACTCGTGGCAGAGGGATATTGGTATGCCTTGAATAATTCGAGCAAGTATCCCTCAGGGGTCCCAGAAGACGAGAAGTGGAAGGGCATGCCTTTCCCGATGGATGGCATTGGGTTTACTGCTAAGGGTCAAGCCTACCTCACCAAATATGGGCCTCCAGAGGAAGACGAGGGTGAAGCACTTGCTGGCGACGAGGCGATTGGTGACGCAATGGAGCCCTGAGGCTGTACTGGATGAGATGTTATTTCTCCTTTTCTTTCGAAACAATCTCCAACATTGCTCATTTCGAGCCTGTAATAATTCTAAACTCCTTTACTTCTTTGACTGTGCTTTGATTGCCTCGTTCTGTTCGAACATTTCTCGTCTTGTTTGAATGTATTTCGCTTGTTTGTTTGATATACTGCCTGTGCTCTTTAATGCTTTATTTAGCTAATTTGCGCCTATACATCAAGCGTTTACGCACTCGTGACTAATTAGCGTGCGATCACCAAGTTCCCGGCCTGAATCTATGCCTCTTTGGGCTATCTGTCATCTAAGAACTTGATTCGTCGCTGTGATAGGTGCCGAGCCCCCGATCCGATTCCTTCCCCGGGATATTATCCCGTTAGGCGATTGAATATTTATGAACCCGGGTTATCACTACTAGCTGATTGCGAATAGTAATCTCGCTATGTTGAGTAGAGACTGGGCAATAACATAGGAATAAAAGCCACTGATTTTTATTAATTGATCATAACTCCTGAGATAGTGCTCGGGATTACAAACGATAAAACAAACCATAAATACAAAAAGTTGTAAACTACTGGTAGTATCGTCGTAGGTGAAGACCAGTCATGCGCCTTGCGATGGAGCTTGGCCTTTGCGGCCGGCAAGTTCGCCATCAGGCACGGCCACGGCAGTCGGATGGCTCCCCGAGCACGGCCGGCATGCATCATCTCCGAGACCGGTCTTGGGGTCCACCCTCTTCCCGAGTTCGTTCTTGATAACTTATGAGCCCGGGCATCCTTTCCATGTTCGGATTCGCTCACTTCCTAAGCAGCCGACCATGATCGCTGGCGGATCTTTCACCCAGACCGGTCTTGAGTTCTTCATGGGAGCCGGTCTCCATGACCGGCGAGTACATAGCCAAGACCGGTCAAGGTGATCAGTCTTGTGCCTTTTACCGAGCTCGGCCATCGCGACCGAGGAGCTCTCCACCGAGTCTGGTCTCGGTGACCTGTGAGTCGCATGGTGATCGGCCTTGTGTCCCGTACCGCGGTAGCTCCCCCTGAGGGACACCCACGGGACGCCTGTGTTGGGTTTAACACTGTTTAGTTCAGGATAACTCGTGCGTTGTCGAGATCCATAGGGGTACGCGTTTCGCGAGAGGGCGCTTCTCGTAAAAGTCTCGCCCTCTATTTTGCTCAAGGAAAACGTTACCGCATGAAGATGGGCCCAGTAAAACTCAGCCTAAATTCCTAGAAACGGGCCGAGCCCGATGGAAAATCCCGATATATGCCCTCGGTTCTAGAATATTCTTAAAGAATACGCAGGGGCAGAACAAACTTTTTACAGACGACCATTTTCACCTCTATAAATAGGGCCTCTGTCTCTATTATTCAGGTACGATCTCGATCTGCTGAAAACTCTCTTGCTCGCGCTTTCAGATTCCTCCATTTGGAATATTTCTGACTTGAGCGTCAGAGGGGTTTTCCCAAGGTACCAACCTTAGGGCCCTCTAACGTAAAGTTGCTACGTGTGCAGCAGGCGTACAGGTGTCTGCCACGTGGTAGTTAGCAGTCTTCCACGTCAGCTACAGTAGGAAGCAGTGTTAACAATAAGGTGTGGGCAACTAAGGGTCGCACCATCATTACAAGTCTGGCACTGGATGTTTGGACTTGCCCCTGTGAAAGATCAGAATTCCTGCCTCGATATGGGATATTATGCTTTTTGCTTGAAAGTGAGGGGAAAGAAAGAGGTGAAGTATGGGATCGTAAATCCCAGAAGCAATGTGCACCACTGGAAAGTAAAATTCATTCTCGTATCCTCCCAAGCCTGGCGTGCACATACAAGGCAGCAAGAGATCAATATTGAGCCCTCCATGACGATCAGATCATACTGCACAGATGAAGAGAGGGAATTGCAGGATCCGTTCTTCAGTGAGGGAAAGAAGTCCCTGCCCTCATAGGAGAAAGTGGTGCAGTTGGAAAACCTGGAGCAATATGGGATTACCACCCGAACTCACCCTCGTAGGATCATATAATGACTTATTGTTTTTTTCTATAGTTGAATCTTGAATGTGGAATCTGAAGATCCTGATTCGCTCTATGATGCAGGAATGTCGAAGATACTCAAGAGGATACAAGGTCTGTATGGCCTTACTGCCAAAATTCTAGCTGCTGAAGTTCTTGGCGATGCTAGTGCAACATCTTCTGAGGCGACGCCATCGCAGAGCCTGGGTCCGGAACCTGAGCAAACAGTAAGGGCGGAGGAGGTGGGGACATCTTCAGCATAGGAGCAGCCACCAATTAGGCCTACCTCTCCCAAAGGCAGGATCCTGAGATCACATACCCAACCACAGAAGAAGGGGATGTCGCCACCGGCCACGATTGACAGCGGGGGCGACGATAAAAGCACTGAATCAACTGCTCTCATCAAGAGAAAGAGAGCCCCTGCACAGACCGCGGAGGCAGCTGGTGGTGACGATGAAACCATTGATCTTAGTATGGGGCGAGAGAATGAAGTGCCTACTAATGATGCCACCAGCAAAGCAGCAGAAGAAATTACAGAAAAAGAAGGTGAGCTCGAATGCCCTGACGTTCCTCTATCAGAAGATGAAAACTTACAAAAATACTTATCAGCTCTGGGCAAACATGAAGTTACAGATGATGAGGCCATGGAGGAGGTTTCCAAGGATATGGTGTCGCCACCGAAGAAAAAACAGAGGAAGTTCATCAAAGGAGCTTTTGTGGCAACGGGCTCTGTGACGGAGGCTGCGAGAAAAAATACCACTGTCACCATGGCAATGGAACCGGCGGCGGTGGCTCAGGACAAGGATGAAGGTGAGAAGAATGTGAGAAGGAGCAGAGCCAAAGGGAAAGGTGTGGAAGATAAATCAAGAGAAGCTTTACTGCCACCCTCCCTCCAGCTGCCGCCATCTCTTCTACCACTTGATCTAGACACTATTCCACTAATCCCTCCTCAAGTTTTATCATATATTGTTCATCTACATGGCGCATCATGCCTCACCATACAGTGTTCCTGCCTGGTGCCAACAAAAAGGAGAAAGAGGCTCTGAGGCTAGAGTGGACACGGGGTGCCCTGATGGCTAAAGATGTGGAGGTCACCGCCAGCCTCACTAATGAAGAGCTTAGTCAACACATCACTGCATCAGTTGTAAAGGTAACTTCCATAGGAATAAATTTGATTAAGATCACTGCCACATGTTCTTGCACTAATACCTGTTTAGCAGGCCAACACCCTCTGGAGCGAGGCCGTGAAGCAGCGGGAAGAGAGAGAAAAACAGCTCTAAGGCTTTATCTCCTCCTCTAACGCTTTGAAGGCTTCTTTAGAGAAAACGCTGGAGCACGCCCTCCAGAGGGCCTTAGATGCAGAGGAGAGGGAGAAGAAGGCCCAAGACGAGGCCAAACTGTGCAAGAGTTAGCTAGCCGCCATGGAGCAAAACCATGTCAAAGCACATAATGCGGCTGCTGAGTACAAAGGTAAGGCTGAAGCTGTCGCCGCTGCTCTGAAGGCGAAGAATGCTGAGATTGCCTCACTCCTTGATGATATTAAATAGTTGAAGAAGCAAAACCAAGAATTTGAGCGGAAGAGTAAGGAGGAAAAGCAATCCAGGAGAAAGGACAAGGAGGCCCTTGCCATTAAAGATAAAGAGATTGAGATGCTCAAAGCCGAAGATGCCAAGCATCAGAAGTAATTCCAAGAAAATATATTCTAGGAGATAAGGCTGAAAGCCTTAATCAGGCATAACCGCACCCGCCGCCAGGAGTTAAAGAAATCCCTTGCAGCTTTTGTGGCGGATGCGGAGACTTGCTCCATTGAGAAATACGTGAAGTCCGATCTTTATGATGACACCATGGGCTTATTGTGCTTCAACTGGTATGATATTGGATTCAAGATTGCAAAGCAATAGGCGGAGGCGACAATAGGAAAATCTGGGAAGGTGGAAGTACTTGTCGTCCTGAATCCAAAGGATTCTGCAAGTTATGAATTCCCAAACGAGATGTCATTCCCTGAGGAGTACCTCCCGAAGAAGATGTCAACGGAGAGGACGCCCTTAGAGATGCTACTCGAACAAGATGCCGGAGCAGATGATGATATAGACGCTAAGAGTGCTTCCACCTCCGAGCCTCATGAAGATTGTGTCGTGTGCCTAAAGAAACATGGTCCTCCACCATGTGTATTTCCTACCCAGAACTGAATTGCTTGTGCTCAATTTTCCTGAATTCCATTGCTGCATTAAATTGCATCTTGGTTGATTTTTGAAACATTCTCAAACACTTGGTCTGTAATTAATTTATTTCAACTGCCTTTCCTTTCCTTGCTAAAATTATCTAGGCCTTTGTCTCTTGTGAATGTTGCTTGTGTTCGTCACAATCAGGAGACATGATGGCGGCAGGTGATACCATCGCCACAGGTATAAGCTAACGCCATGGCTTCTTCCAGGCTTTAACTCCGAAATTTAAATCCCCTGTGCATTCCTGAATATAAAAACAACAAAGATCATCATAAAAGGGAGGAAAACAAACTCAAAAATGAAAGGTATAAGATGAAACTTAAAAAGAACAAGAAAAGGAGTATGAGTTGCCCCCCATATGTCGCTTAATTTAGAGTCCATTTAGCTAGAATTCTCCGAAAATTCAATCGTCGTATTGCTCAGGTGATGGATCTTGCAGAGCCAACTCTTTGCTTGTCTCAATAGGCTGACCAGCGATGTAAGGCTTAAGGCGATGGCCGTCAACAATGTACTTCCCAGTATCATCTGCAATCTCAACGGCGCCATAAGAATACACCTGCACAACTCTGTAAGGGCCAGTTCATTTGCTCTATAATTTTCCTGGAAACAACTTAACACGAGAGTTAAACAACAAAACAAGTTGTCCAGGCTCAAATGCCCTCCTAGCCAGAATACAGTCATGCACACGATTGGTGTGCTCCTTATACAACTTGGCATTCTCATAGGCCAAGTACCTACTCTCTTCCAACTCATGGAGTTGGTTTAGTCTATTCTCACCCGTCGCCTTAGTATAAAAGTTGAAAAATTTTAGGGTCCAGTATGACCTATGTTCAAGCTTGACGGGGAGATGACATGATTTTCCAAAAACTAGACGATATGGCGACATGCCTATTGGGGTTTTGAAGGTAGCTCTGTATGCCCATAATGCGTCATCTAATTTGTTGGACCAATCTTTTCTACTGGAGCTCACAGTTTTCTCTAGGATTTGCTTAATCTCTCTGTTAGAGACCTCCACCTACCCACTAGTTTGTGGATGATAAGGAGTCGCCACCTTATGATGAACGTTGTATTTTTTTAGCAGGCTCTCTAAAAATTTATTGCAAAAGTGGCTTTCCCCATCAGATATGAGGGCCCGTGGTATTCCAAACCTAGAAAAAATATTTTTCTGAAGAAATTTCATAACCACACAGGTGTCATTAGTGGGGGATGGAATCGCTTCAACTCACTTAGAAACATAGTCCACTGCAACTAAGATATACCTATTAGAGTAAGAGGAGGGGAAGGGACCCATAAAAATAATTTATACCCCACACGTCAAAAAGCTCACAAACTAAAATACTTATGAGGGGCATTTCATCCTTCTTTGAAATCCCTCCTGTTCTTTGACAGACATCGCATGTCTTAATGTGGGCTTCAGCGTCTTTGAAGATGGTGGGCCAGAAATAGCCACACTGCAGAACTTTGAACGTCGTTCTCTTTGGACCATGATGACCCCCAGCTGCCCCTTCATGGAAGTGAGTCAGAATATCTGGAATCTCTATCTCTGCAACACAATGTCTCAAAATACCATCAGTGCAGAATCTATAGAGAACAGGGTCATCCCACAAGTAATGCTTAAGATCAGCAAACAACTTTTTTTCTGGGCAGTAAAGTCAGGGGGTAAGAAGTTACTTGCCAAATAATTCGCATAGTCGGTGTACCATGGCGGATGATTGTTCCTGATCCTCCATGGCGCCACCTCTAGGGCGTTAACCTCGTTGGTGTCGTCATCTTATATGGCGATAGACTCATTGTCTGTGGCGGCGGCTTCTATGGCGAGGAGTTGTTCATCAGGAAACTCCTCCTTGATTGGTGCTTCGTAGTTGTCGCCTTTAGTAAAAGGTAGTCTAGAGAGATGATCTGCTACCATATTTTTCGTCCCCTTTCTATCTACTATGCTCATATCAAATTCTCGTAAGAGCAACACTCATCTAAGGAGTCGTGGCTTAGAGTCTTGTTTCTGCAACAGGTACTTCAACGCTGAATGGTCAGTGTGCACTACAACATGTGTACCGATCAGATATTGTCAAAATTCGTCAAATGCAAATACACGCCAGGAGTTCCTTCTTAGAGGTTGTGTAGTTTTGTTGAGCAGGATCCAATGTCTTGGTCGCATAGTGGATAGGTTGAAAATTTTGATCTTTCTTCTGCCCAAGCGCCAGCCCCACTGCATAGTCACTTGCATCACACATGAGCTCAAAAGGTAAGCTCCAATTAGGTGCAGTCAGAACGGGGGTGGTGGTTAATTTTCCCTTAAGAAAGTTGAAGGCATGCAAGCACTCAACATCAAAATCAAATGGCGCATCTTTCAAAAGTAGCTGAGTGAGGGGCTTTGAAATCTTGGAAAAATATCTAATGAATCTTCTATAAAACCCTGCATGTCCCAGAAATCCCCTCAAAGTCTTGAGGTCTGTTGGTGGTACTACCTTTTCAATCACTTCAACCTTCGCCTTATCCACCTCTATCCCTCTTTGGGAGACCTTGTGCCCAAGCACAATCCCCTCAGTAACCATCCGGTGGCATTTCTCCTAATTTAAAACCAAGTTGGTCTCTTCACAATGTTTTAAAACGGAGGCAAGGTTATAAAGGCAATCATCAAAATTATGTCCTGCAACTGAAAAGTCGTCCATGAAAATCTCTAAAAAGTCTTCCACAATATCGTGAAAGATGGCTATCATACACCGCTGAAAAGTAGCTGGTGCATTACATAAACCGAACGGCATTCGGCGATACGAAAATGTCCCATATAAATAAGTAAAAGTGATCTTTTCCTGGTCCTCGGGGTTGATGGCGATTTGGAAGTATCCTGAATACCCATCGAGGAAGCAGTAAAAAACACGATCACTTAGTCTCTTTAGCATCTGATCAATAAAAGGAAGGGGGAAGTGATCCTTCCTTGTGGCACTATTTAATCTTCTATAATCGATGCAGACCCTCCATTCGGTGACAACTCTTGTAGGGATCAACTCATTGTTTTCATTCTCCACCACTGTGATCCCTCCTTTCTTTGGGACGACTTGCACAGAGCTAACCCATTTGCTATTAGATATGAGATGAATAATCCCAAGATCCAATAGCTTGATTACTTCCTTCTTCACCACCTCTTGCATCACTGGGTTGAGGCGGCGCTGAGGCTGGGCGACAGTCTTGTGCTCGTCCTCCATTAAAATTTTGTGCATGCACAGGGATGGGCCGATCCCCTTAATGTCAGCCATCTGCCATCCGAAAGCTCGTTTATGCTGCTTCAAAATATCCAGCAGCTTCTCTTCGTCACCTGCAGATAGAGAAGAAGAGCAAATTAATGGTAGGGAATCGTTTTCTGCAAGAAAAATATACGTAAGGTGAGGTGGAAGAGGTTTCAATACTAAGTATTTTGGTGGGGTGTTGACCGATGGCTTGGGTTGTGGTCCTTTGGTTTTCAAGGGTTGGAACCTTAGCTTATTGCATGAAATAGGCTGACTCACAAAGTAAGCCTCATGTTAGCATTTGTTTGTTAGTGTTTTGATGATGTATGCATAATTATTTAGATAGTTAGTTAAATGAATGATAGAAAAATCAGGCTAGGCCCAGCACCAGTTGAGTTCAGAACCAGTTGAGGTCCAGAACCAGGCAAGTTCAGAACCAGGCAAGTCCAGAACCAGGCAAGTCTAGAACCAGGTGAAGTTCAGATTCAGACTAGTTCAAAACCAGGCAAGTTCAGATTAAGGCATGTTCAGAACCAGGCAAGTTCAGAACCAGGCAAGTCTAGAACCAGGCAAGTCTAGAACCAGGTGAAGTTCAGATTCAGGCTAGTCAAAACCAGGCAAGTTCATAACCAGACAAGTTTAGAACCAGGAGAGGACAAAACCAAGCGAGGTCTAGAAATAGTTGAGGTCTAGAATCGGGCGAGCTCTAGAACGAGGTGAGGTCTAGAACCAGGTGAGGTCTAGAACCAGGCGATGTCTAGAACCAGTCGAGGTCCAGAACCAGTTGAGATCAAGACCAGCTGAGTTCAAGATCAGTTGAGGTCAAGACCAGTCGAGGCTGAAACCAGTCTAGGGTTTTGAAGTTCAGCAAAGATTCCAGAATCACTTAGGGACAACACGTGGCCTTCAAGAGCTGTTCATTATTTAATTAAACTGAGGTTTGAATTAAATTCAAATGATTTGAAGAACGTTTAGACACAACCCAATGAAGATAAAGATTGCATGCAGAGAAAGGACAATAAAGCTGCAACAGTTGCAAAGCAAATGAGGTCAAGGGTTCACGTGATGCATGGAGACAATGCAACGTCTACTTTGACAAAAGGAATGTCAGTTTCCAGAAACCCTAGTCAGAAAAGTTGCTTTTAAAAAAGCAAGCACGTAAAGAGAAAAGAAGGAAGACACAGATCCTTTTTGTTCGGGCTTTGAAGAAAAGGGATAGAAGATTAAAACGAAAAACTTTCAACGGGAAGTTTTCCAAGAGAGGGATATTTAAACTCAGAGATGAAGCTGGAAAAGACACCGAAGCATCCACTAACGTTTTCTGAGCATTCAAAGCAATTCATTCTAGCTCTCAATCCTTGAGACTCGAACGAACCCTAGTGCTTACAAGCCATATCTAGTGAAGCTCGAGGAATCACTACTATGTGATTCATTTTTCAAAAACAAGAACTGTTAATCTTGTTGATTCGTGCAACAGTTGAGGCTGTGAAGGACCAAGATCAGTGAAGTGGTGACGCACGAAGGACTGAGGTTCAGTGAAGCCGTTGCTGTGAAGGTGAAGCAACGTGGTTGTGAAGGACAAAAGCAGCAGTTGAAACAAGCAAAGGGGTGAAGGATTGAAGGCAGTTGAAGCAACGCAAGTTGTGAAGGAGCTGTGAGGGTGATAGCAGCTGAAGAAGTTCTTCGAAGGAGCTGCACATGGGATTACAGTGTTTTGACACTGTTTCACTGTGTATTGATGTATAGTGCATAGTGAATACCTCCCACATCACCGGGAGAAGAGAGGAGTAGCGGATTACACCACCGTGAACCTCTATATATTGCGTGTTATTGCATATCTAGCATTGCATATATACTCACAACACAATCCACATAAAATAAGCAAGAACAGATTTAAAAGATAACTTAAAAAAGGCTATACAAATTAACATTTTCGCCGCAACTCTTTTAATAGTTGAAAAAGTTCTCAAAAACCTATAAGTTCATTCACTCCCCTGTGAACATATAGAGCCCTTTGATTCGGGACCAACAAGTGATATCAGAGCAGTGTCTCTAAACTTAGAGTTATCCCAAACTTTCAGTACATTTTTAAATTTATTTTTAAGAGATTTTTATCATTTCTCCTTCACATAAAATCATGGATGCACAGAACTTTATTTCATGTGTACCAATGTTTTCCCTTGATAAATTTGATAAGTGGAAGATGCGAATGCAGGCACATTTAGCGGTCACTCATGAAGACATGATGAAGGTTATAGAGGAATGACCTATCAAAATTATGAAGGTCAACACGGATGCAGCTACAAGTTCTGAGATGCCACTCGTACCTAAACCTAAATCACAGTGGATAGTAGAAGAAAAGAAGAAACACAACTTGAATAATGTTACCAAGGACATTATCTTGAAGACCCTTGATAGTAACATATTTTTAAAGATAAAAACATGCACTACTGCCAAGGAGATCTGGGACAAACTGATCCTCATCTGTGAGGGGACAGAAGCCATCAAGGAAAAGAAGCTCACAATTGCTATCCAAAAATTTGAAAGTTTTAAGATGAAAAATGAAGAGACAGTGGATGAGATGGACAGTAGATTTACTTCCATCATTGATGAGCTAACCATGTTGGGGAAGACTTACTCCAACAAGGAGATGTGCATGAAGGTGTTGTGTACCCTACCTGCTGAATGGAGCATGAAGGTCTGTTATACCCGTGCCCTTATTTTGAGTTAAAAAGATTATTTTATTATTTTTGGTTATTATATTAATATTATATTAATATTAATATTTTAATGAGTCTAGGTGTTACCGAGGATATTTGGAGGAGAGTATCCCATTTTAGAGGTAAAGAAATGGATTTAAGGTCGAAACTTCGGTTTCGGTGAGATTTCGGCTTTTTGACGTAAAAATGGCAAAACGGTCATTTTGAGGTAGAGGTATCGGATTGGTATACATTTTATACCGTTGAGATCGTTACGAGAAATGGAGAATTTTGATCCCTATTTGGTATTTTTCGGATGACTTTAAGGTCACGGTTTTTAAGTCGGTACGACTTTGGGTTAACTAACCATGGTTAGATTATAACCTAGGTTAGTTAAGGATGATTTTTGCTCCTAGGGTGGCCGTGTATATGGTAGAGGAGTGGGACCAATTGCAGCCTTGGTTGACTCAAATTATGTGAGGATATGCTTAGACTTTGGTGACTAGCTTATGCTATCCTATGGATGTGACACATATCAAGGCGATTCACCTTCTTGCTTGCTTGCTTTGCCTTAGCCTGTGGTCTTCTGCTGCTGGCTGAAATCAGTTAGCAAAAAAAATTCAGAGATAAGAAAAAGGAGAAAAAGAAAAGAAAGAAGGAAGAAGGAAACTAAGGTTTTGTGACTTGTGATCTTGCTTTAAGCTTGAGAAGGATTAAGGGAAGGCTGAGGTCCATCCCTCCCTGCTGATTTGGTGAGGATTTCTCCCTCTTTATTGTTATTACAAAGGTTATATTGCTAGCTTAAAGACTAGTAAAGGAATTAAGCATATAAAAGCTTAAGAAGTGATTTTTCATATGTCCAAACCATGAATCAGAGGTTGCTTTGAGTTAAAGAGGTTTTTGACAAGTTAAAACCTTGTTACTGGATGTGTCTAAACTAGAAGATAAGCTCCTGGATGAGTTAAAACCATTAAATTGATGAAAATGGTGAAAAAGAGGGATTTTGTGTATATATGAGATTTGGATATGTCAAATGGTTAAATTGAGGTTAATCAAGCTCAAGGAAGGTCCATACATGTTGTTTACATGTATTTTGACATGT
>JAOWBR010147406.1:0-13705 GCA_028571145.1 Dionaea muscipula
ATGATTCATAGACGTCCTAGGAGGGACGTTGGGCATGGTTTGGGGTTTCGTTGCTTTGGAACGGTTGTAGAATGCCCTGGATACGCCATTCGGTGGGTTAAGTCATGTTTTGCATAGTTTGCATGCTTGTGATGCTTTTAGTCAACTTTCTTCATTGTTTGACGCGTAGGTGGTGACACTGTGGTGTACGGTGTTTGGTGACTTGACTTAGCTCGTGATTGAGTTTAGTTGGACTCGAGATGAGGGATGTACACGACCTTACCTATCCTTCCTCCACCTTCATATTTTTTGTGCATTGTCGTTCTTTCATTGGCCATCTTGATACCTCATTTAAATACAATACATGTTTTGTATCCGTTGTGTTATTGTTGTGCTTTGCCGTCCACTCTTGAGTTGTGCTTGTGAATTGTCAAAGGCCTGCGCTTGTACTTTTTATGATGATGCTTCCATGATTAGTATTATTGTTGTCGTTTCGCTGGCCTTTAGTTGTCTTGCTTATTGTGAGTGGACGAGAGGTATCATGTGAGTTGGTGAGTTGTGGTGGGGTGGATGATGTTATACCGTGTGTTTTTATATTAATTTTTATATTATTTTATGCTCATTTATGATTAATATTTCATTTTTAAGGTTTTTAGTTTTTCGATGAATAGTAACCTCGTGAATAGTGTTCTCGGGTTTTATAAGGCATTTTGGTTACTTTTCGCATTGCGCTCCGTACGATCGATATTTTGACACCGGCACGACTGGGATGATGAGACTTGAACTTTAAGTACCATATTGACGTATGTCGACTCCACGAATTTTTCCCGATTGATCGGTTTGTGATGTGACGGTTTTTGACGTTTTGAATTTAGGATCATTATGACCGTCTCGAGATTTTATGATTTTTAGTGATGAGTTTGAGGTTTGATAGAATTGTTTACCACGTGTACTTTATGATTAGGGATGGTTAGAGTTGTTAGTGTAGTTGGTGGGATTGTAGACTAATGGATGACTTTTGGTAATTTGCATTAATTAAGGAAGTGTGTGTATGTGTATATGTGATGTATTTTGGCTGAATTGGGGGCTTCCTTCAGCCCTTCTTATTGCCCATTCCCACGTGAGTTAAGGAGAAGAGAAGGAAGGGATATGAGCTTGGGAAAAACCATGGTGTTTTGAAGAGCTTCCACTTTCCACTTGAGGTTTCCTTTGATTTTCCACATTTGCTAGCTTGGATTTCATCTTTGGCAGTCTTGGGAGACTTGTGGATTCATTCTCCTATGCTTTAAGGTAATTCCTTTGATGGTTTCTCATGTTTCCCTTAGATCTAAGAGGTACATGGATTTTTGAGTTGATGGTTTTGTATTTGACATGTTATTGATGATGCTTGATGATTGGGCATGGTTTTTCAAGTGATTCATGATTCTCTTTTAGGTTGTTTAAGTTTCATGCTTTGGATGATTTTTCATGTTGTCGGTTTTGAGCTTGACTTGGAATTGATGTCCCTAAATGGTGTAGCATGTTTGGTTGCAAGTTTTGTAAGTTGTATGAAGCCTTAGATTAGGTTTTGGTTGTGTTTGGTAGTGTTTTCATGCGTTGGAAAATTCTGCAGAAGTGTAGATTTCTACATCAGGCTTGCGGACGTCCGCGAGGACGTCTGCCGTGTATTTTGAGCTGTGCACAAAAAAGACCAGAAACTCTCGCGGACGTCCACAAGGACGTTCGCCGATGGCTGTTTCAGCCCCTTTGGTTCCTTTGAGTTTTTCCATGGTTAGGATTGTTCGAGGGAGGTTAGGACTAACCCTAGACCCGTCTTAGAGGGTCTTTGAAGCATAGATTAAGACGTTTTGGGTTGATTAGGATGTTGATCATTTTATTTTATCGTTGGACGGATTTTAAGACTTTTGTGCATATTTGTGTATCAGGGACTTCCTATGATTCTGTGGATCGGTTAGAGATTTCTTAGTGTTAGTCGATCGTGGTTGCTCAGTTGAGTTGATTTACGGACTAATGGTACCTGAATGTAAAGTTTTCTCATAGTTTTTCATGTTTTGAATACGGTAGATTTATACCATGGATGCATGGTTTATGATTGGAAACCATCTATATTGAAGCATTGTTTTCGACCATCTTTTATCGTGGCGGCTTGTATGCCCTAGTATGCGGCTTGTATGCCCTATTTTGGACATGGGATATGGATCTGGTTTTCAAGCCCTTGGAGTTCTTCTCTGATAAGAAACCAAGGCCACCTTCAGGTGTCACAACACCTTGAAGTTCTTCTGTTCGTGACAGGGGAACTAAGGTGGTACCTCATAGTGTTACATGTTCGCGGTGGTGTCATACGGGATGTACATTATGTAGGCATTGCTGGGGTACCCTACCTGAGTGAACATTTTTATATGGCCTATTGTTATATCCATTATCGCCATGGTCCTTGGATTTGGTTTCGTTATTTATGGATACCACTGATGCATGATCTGAATGTTGCATTCGCATTGCATGTTTTATTTAATTACTATTATGACCGTATATCATCTTACCTGCTAATGATGACTGATGGATTTTACCCCTGCTCGTTTTGGCAGGTGATTCCTGATTTGATAGGCAGATGCGGTGGGGGAGCGGTGTGGCCTCTTAGGACTTTATATGATTTCTTTCCACTGCATGACATGTTGTTTGACATACTTTGATTTACTTTGGGACCAGATGGTCTTTTTGGTGGTTTTGATCTCCGTAGCGGGACTAGTAGGGGATGATATATATTTATAATTATACTCTTTTATGATATCGAGTACATTGCTTGACTTTTCACTGCATGAAATGGTTTGTTGTCCGTTTGTTTTGTATTTCACCTTTGGCTTCAATTGTAATAACCCATTCCGGTTTCCTTTTAAATTAGTCGGGTTATTTTATCCTCGAGACTTCCACTTAGCCCAACCAGGTTATGGAAGCGGATGAAGGGATTTGTTTCGTTGCAGATTTGGGTTCGAATCCTGTGGGGTGCATTTTTAATCTTTTGAGATTTTTAATCTCATTAGAGGGATGAGGAATTAACATTTTTGCCCTTATTAGAATTGAGGGATTTGATTTGGGGTTAATTGTAACCCCCACACTCTCTCTCTCCTCTTTCCCTCATTCTCACGTTATCTCTCTCTCCCCTCTCCCTCTCACTTCCGTTCTCTCTTACCCCTTACATCACAGCCACGGCAACAGCAAGAGAGGAGGAGGGTGACGTTCGGTTTGGTTTGACCACTGAAGGGACGACGGTTGGTTCTTCATCTTCGCATCGGTGAGTTTTGTTATCGATTCCTTTTTCTCTCTCTTCTTCGTGTTTGGGGTTTTATTGATTTGTCATCCATGTTTGGGATTGCTGCCCCTCGTCGTTGTCCATGGATGCCGATCGATTAGAAGGGAGGAGAAGGATCGTGCCGACGTCGGGATTTGATCGGATACACCAGTTTTGATTTAAGGTTAGAATTTTCCCCTTCGTTTTTGCCCTTTTCATTGGTGATGATGATGCTAGATGACCTTGTAGATGTTGATATTAATGGTTGTAATGGATTGGTATTGATGCATCATCATTTTATCATTTTCGGGATTTGCCATTTTATCGTTTTGCGCCCTTTTGATGTCTTGGATTGATGAGGCATGTTAGGAGTCATGTTAGTGGTATAATTATGCATGTCCAGGTGTATTTTAATGTTGCTGGGTGGCTGGATGTCGTGTTTTTCGATTTGGTGGAAGTTTGGATGATTCTGCGATTTACAGAAATCATTGTTGCGTATAGGGCAATTCGGTCGACCGGATTGCTGGGAAACGACCGACCGGCATTTTGGATGCCTCTCTGTCTGTTTCTTCATTTCCTGCAAGAGGGGCATCCGGTCGACCGGATGAGAGGATAAGCGGTCGACCGGGTGTTTGAGGACCTCTCTGTCCTTTCTGCGGAGCTTAACCGGTCGACCAGTTTGGATTAAAGTGGTCGACCGATTTGCCCTGTTCGTGGTTAACTTTTCCGTTGAGTTCAGGATTGATTCCTTTTGGTCTAGGGTGATCTTAGAGGCATGCTTAAGCATCATTTAGCTTGTTAGTGCTCTGTTATGCATTATTGACATGCATGAGTTGTTTAGTGAGTTTTCCTTCGTTGGTTGACTCGTAGGTGGTGACATGACCATCTCCGGAGTGTGGTAGTTGATCATAGATCGTGTTGGTTTTAGCTGGATTCCAGGTGAAGGGTGTACACAATCCTTACCTACCTTCTACCTCTATATTTTATGCATTGCTGTTCTTTCATAGACCTATTCTTGATACCTCTCTCTTGCAGTTCATGTTCTGCTATGTGAATGTTATTGTATTGTTGTCCACTCGCATGTTCCTTGATGAGTTATATTCATGCTTATAGTTGGCCTTTCCACTGTTTTAATCATGATGGTTATCCATGATAGATATAGTTGTTCTATGGGCCTTCTATGTTCCTTTTCTTGTGAGTGAACTAGAGGAATCATGTGAGTTATGGTGAGGTGGATGAGGAGTTATGATTTATTTAAGCCAGAGGGATATGTCTCCTTCGAGGGTCGACTTCGGCCACACGGGTTACCGTGTGTCGCTACGTCCTTAGGTCTTGTGCACGACTTAGACGGAGTCTGTCATGGGGAGCTATTCTGGTCGCCATATTAGTTTAATTACACCCATGGTCATGACGTGCGCGGGACCCGCTTGGAGCGATAACTCGGACCGTTTCTTCAACGATCCGGATGGACCCTTGACCCGACAAACCTCTCACGATTGAACGGCGGGAACTGGTCCGACACCCAAACGTATTAAGGAGACGAAGAACCAGAGGGATTAAAGGCGCCATGCTCGGATGCGGAAGGCCGAGTGATAAGCCGGGGTGATCAATCCGGATTCCACCGAAAGGATCGAAACTCCAAGGAACTTGAAAAAGAGAAATCTCTCACAATTATGATTAAGCGTGCCCAAATAAGGTTTTACAAGCCCCCCATATAGAAAGGGGTGAAGAAAAATAATATCCAAGGAAATAAAATCCTAAATAGGGCTAAAATTTAATAAAATCCCGCGTCAGGCAAATATCCCGTTCAGACGAACTTTCGTACGGACGTCCGTGATGGTCGCAGATGAAGTCGAAGAAAACATCATCCCGCTCTGGCGGAGGTCCGTGAGTGCTGCAGACGGATTCCAAAGTCCACGGACGTCCATACGGACACCCGAGAGAGCCTCGGTATGAGGGGTGAATCTCACGGACGTCCGATGGAACATCCAAACTCTTCTCAGTTGCGTTCTTGCTCCGTGCTCGTCCGTCGTGGTGACTCTACTAACATGCCAAATGCATCCGGGGTCGTTTTCTGACATCCATGGTTGAGTTAAAGTGCGACGAACCAATCCGAGATAGGAGTCTTGAATGGCCTTAGCACGTGCTCGAGTGACTGGGCCGGTGGGAACCGGCAATGGGCCGTCTTCGTCCAAGAGCGAGTCGGTCAGGATCATATCACCTACTGCAGCCAGGATTTTATAAGGCCCATAATACCGTGCTTCTAGCTTCAGATTCTTTTTCAGGGCGAGGTACGTTTGCCGATAGGGTTACAACTTGGGGAACACAAATTCTCCTTCCTTGAAGCTCTTCTCAGTCCTTCCCTTATCAGCATAGTGCCTCTGTCTCTCCTGGGTCAGCTGAATATTTTCCCATAATGCCTTGTTAAGCTTCTCTCTAACCACTATGAAGTCCTCTACCGCCACCACAGATGTATTAAGCTCTGTATCCAGATGTGACTGTGGCAATGGGTACCCATATAAGGCTTCAAATGGGGTCATCTGGATACTGTGATGGTAGTTGGTGTTGTAACACCATTCCGCCATAGAGAGCCAGGTACTCCACTTCTTCGGCCCTTGGAGGGTCATGACCCTTAAATAATCTTCCAAACATCTGTTCACCCTCTCAGTCTGGCCATCGGATTGTGGGCGATACGCTGTAGACAAGTGTAGTTTGGCCCCATATAACCTGAACAGCTCCTGCCAAAACAAGCTTGTAAAAATTTTATCCCGATCCGAGACCATCCTCTTTAGGTCGCCATGAAGTCTCACCACTTGATCCAAGAAGAGCTGCGCAACTCGCGGCGCCATGAATGGGTGAGCTAAGGTCATGAAATGGGCATACGTTGTGAGTCGGTCCACTACGACCAGTATACATTCCTTCCCATCGGACCGTGGCAATCCTTCTATGAAATCCATGTTGACGTCCTCCCAAGCTTGCTTTGGTATGGCTAACGGTTGAAGGAGGCCGCCATAGCCTTGGTCCTTTGGCAAACATCACATTCTTTAACGTATTTTACCACATCGGCCTTGAGGCGAGGCCAATAGAAACTCCTCTTAACGCGGCGCCAAGTAGATTGTTCGCCGCCATGGCCACCTTCAGCAGAGTCGTGGCATGAAGCGAGGATTTGCCTTCTCATCTGCCCGATACTGCCCACATATAGCCGCCCTTTGTATCTTATAGCTCCGTCTTGAATTGAATATGGCGCTAGGTTTCGGTGGCGATGTCCGCCTTCAACATTGAGCAGGCAACGTATCCTCGTCGCCATGGAATCCTGGGCATAGCTGGTTTCTATCTCGCTGATCCACTGGGGAACCACTGTCGATATGGCCATGTACTCATCACTGAACCTCCTGGAAAGGGCGTCGAAGACAATATTTTCGGTTCCTTTCTTATACTGAATGGTGTATTGGAACCCGAGAAGCTTCGTCATACCTTTGAGTTGAGCACAGTTGCTAAGCTTCTGATCCAGCAAATATTTGAGGAACTCATGGTCAGTTTTGATCACAAAGGGCTGACTCATCAGATAATGTTTCCACTTCTGGACGGCAGATAAGACAGCTAGGAACTCCTTCTCATACGTGGATAACCCTTGATTGCGTGCACATAGAGTCGTACTGAAATATGCAATGGGGCGTCGATCTTGCATCAGTACCGCCCCAATACCACACCCTGAGGCATCACACTCCAGGACGAAGGTCTTGGAGAAGTTGGGGAGGGCCAAAACCGACTCTATGCACATGGCATCCTTGAGAGTGGTAAAGGCAACTTCGGCCTCCGGGTTCCATTTGAAAGCATCCTTCTTCAGTAGGCTTGTGAGTGGCTTGGCTATTACCACGTAGTCCTCGATGAACTTGTGGTAGTATCCCGTGATTCCAAGAAATCCCCTCAACGCCTTAACATTCTTCGGCCTTGGCCAGTTCTTCATCGCCTCGATCTTCTGGGGATCGGTTTTCACTCCATTGCTATCAATAATATGCCCCAGATACTCCACTTGTTCTTGCCCAAAAGAACATTTGGAGAGCTTGGCGTATAGTCGGTTAGTCCGGAGGGTTTGGAGGGTGGTTTCTAATTGGTGCTCATGTGTTTAGGCCGTGGGGCTATAGACGAGAATGTGATCAAAGAAAACTAGTATGAAGTGGCGGAGGTGTGGTTTAAAGACTTCGTTCATTAAAGATTGAAATGTGGCGGGGGCGTTGGTTAGGCTTAAGGGCATGACCCTAAATTCGTAATGGTCAGCATGTGTTTGGAAGGTTGTTTTGTGGATGTCCTCGGGTTTGACCCGTATCTGATGGTAGCCCGATCGAAGATCTAAGTTGGAAAATACCTTGGCTCCATGAAATTCATCTAAAAGATCATTAATGATAGGGATAGGAAATTTATCTTTGATGATGGTCATGGCATTGAGCTGTCGGTAATCAATACGAAAACGCCATGAGTGGTCTTTCTTTTTTACTAATAGGACAGGAGAAGAGAAGGGTGATTGGTTGGGTTAGATCATGCCTGTTGTAAGCATTTCATCCACAAGGCGCTCTACCTCGGTTTTTTGTTGGTGGCTTAAGCGGTAAGACCTCAGATTAACGGGTTTGGAGTTAGGAAGAAGGGGTATGGCATGAGCATGATTTCTTGGAGAGGGAAGGGAATTGGGTTCAGTAAACACATCCATATACATCTCAACGATATATTTAAATGCATTAGGTACATCAAATTGTTCAATGCTAGAGAGAGAGTACAATTGACAAAGTATACCCTACTTAATTCCCTTCGTCGCCTTGGAATTCCTCACCGCCATGGTCTGTGGCACCATGTTCTTGATCGCCTTCAGCTCCACGGGCTGCCCATCCTTCTTAAAGGAGACCTTCAACTCCTGTAAATCCAAGGTGATGTGAGAAAATTCCTTCATCCAGTCTAGTCCCAATACAATGTCGCTTGTCCCAAGGTCTAAAACCTTTAAATTTGCCTTAAAAGGCTTTCCGCTCATCATCCAGGTGAATTTGGGGCATGTGGCTTTGCTGGTAATGAGCTCCCCATTAGCTGCCACCACCTTGAGTGGGGGCGTATCCATCACACAACAGTCAACTTCTTGGATAACGGAAGGGTCGATGAAGCTGGAGGTGGTGCCACTATCAATGAGTATGGTTAATGCCATGGTTCCTGCACGATCTCTCACCTTCAATGCATTCTGTGGCGCCGGGTTGGATAAGGCGTGCCCATACTCCACCGACTCTTCTTCTTCCTGGGCGCCATGGGTATCATCCTGGGTCTCCTCTTCTTCAGGATCCTCGGGGTGGTCCAGGGCGTCAGAGAACTCTTCCTCCATCACTTGCAGTTGCTTTCCTTTGCACACATGGCCTACTATCCATGGTTCCTTACACTTGAAACACAACCATTTAGCTTTCAACTCACTAAGGGGCACTCTTGGTTCTTGTGGCGAGGGTTTCGAATAGCTTGGCGCCATGGTGGTTATTGGTCGTGGTGAGGATTGGACTTGACTGCCTTGGGTCTGTTTGGAAATGTAAGGCTTGGTGAAGTTAGGTTTGTTTCTCCTTAGGCTCACATCAAGGTTCCACTCTTGCAACTTAGCCTGTTGGATGGCTTGGATGAGGTTCCGAGGTTGGAACATCTTGACCATGCCTCTAACTTCCTCCTTCAGGCCGCCAATGAAACTGGATACAAAATATGCTTTCTTTAGAGTGGGGTTCCTTTGCAACCTCTGGTAACGAAGCTTCTCAAACTTCTCCATATAATCTTCCATCCGACCTTTCTGCTAACAACGGTTGAACTCCTCAACCACATCCGTCATGTGCTCTTCTAAAAAATGAGCCATAATGGCCGCCTTAAACTCTTCCCAATCTATCCTCCTTCGGGTTTCAATATACCCGTAAAACCAGTTCTCCGCGCTTCTAGACAAACTCATCACCGCATACTCAACTCTCTTATCCCACGCAACATTCATTAATGAGAAGTAGCCTTCGGCCTTCCTAATCCATAATCGTGGATTGGTGCTATCAAATGGTGGGAAATCCAGTCTGGGGGAGGGTGTTCTTCTTGTCATGGTGGGTAATATTGGTTTGGTGGGGGATAATATGGTGGGTTTTGTGGTTGATAGGCTGGAGGTGGGAGGTTCGATGGTGGCGGAAACAGAAACTCTTGAGAGGTTTGTGGAAAGTTGCGGTACCCTTCAGCCGTTATAGGTGCCTGGGATTGGTGATGGGGGTATGACGAGTTAGGTGAGAGTGAAATGGGTTTCACATTGGGTGACTTCGATGAAGCATCCCTCATCAAGTTGGTTGAGGGATTAGAATTGAGTGGTAATGGTGGGTTGGCAATCGATGAGGAGTTTTCAAGTTCAGAAGATTTACCTTTCGCCAAATAGTAGCCCATATCGTCTCTCCACTCTACTCTCATTTCCTCCTTGAGCTCAGAGATCTTCTCCATCATCTTCTCCTCGGTATGGGCTAGGAGATTCGGAAACATGGTCTTCAATCCTTCCATGGTCACTTTCATCTCTGCTAGGTCCAAATCTGATTTGTGGGTACTTTTCCCGGATCGAGTTCGGACAATCAATCATCAGCGAAATCAGGAAAACGTAGTTGGAACGTAGTGCTTGCTCTGATACCAAACTTATAATAGACTCGATTGACCAGATTAGTCTCGATGGCCTAACAAATCCGATTACGGTGAAACAGGGGAGCTCGACCGGAGTAGTCTCAACGGTGAGATGGAGAAGAGGGGATGGGAATGGTGATTCCAGAGCTAGTCTTGACAGAAAGTTAAGTGCTAGCTACTGAACTACTACTACTGCTATGGAGCTAAGGAGGAAGATAACTATGGAGGAAACTAGGGTATTCAATTGATTTCTTCTTGTTGTTCTCGACAATTACAAGTTCCAGCCTTTATATAGGCTCTAATTTTACGTAATAAAGAAAATTACATTAATTCCTCTATTTACACGTGTCTGGGGACCAAGAATATTCTACTGGTAATGAGTACGATCCCTGACACTCTCTTCCCAATCAGCCGTAACGGTATTTGTCTTCTTCCACGTCGGTTATTGGGGTGTGGCGTTGGTATATCCAGGGCGACTACTTCCAGGGGCGACGCTATCCTCTTCGTATGGTAGCGACAGGAGATGAAGGCGCTGGCCATGAAGGCGGGGCGCTGGCCGTTCCAGCTATCGCCATGGCTTCGGTCATCAGGGCAGTGTTATGGTGGGGGTAGCTGGCTAACGCCATGGCGGCGGCTCCAAACAACTTCTTGAATTGAGCATCAATGGGAATGATAAATGCATGGATGTCCCCTTTAGGATGTAAGAAGATGATTGGGGTGCCACGACGCCCTAGAGTAATCTTGGTTTGCTCAGGATCATCATCTGTCGCCACAATAGTTCCCTCTTTCATGGCGCTGATAGGCCCAATCTTTCAAACGGGATCTTGTTGGTTTCTCAAACTTGGTACATATATTCAAGGAATTATGGAGGATGACATGGAGGGCCTTGGCGACGGAGACTCATTAGGGTTTACCAAATCCGAGAGGTTGACACCATGAAACAGTCTTCCCTTAAGGAGTTGGCGCCCAGTGTCGTCGCCACCATAGGATATTGTGCAAGAGGTTCATGACACAGACACGACCTCCATCTTACCTCTCGGATTATGTGTGTTCGCTCACCGACTCTTCCTCCGCGTGCGTGGCTCAGCCCCTCACCACTTCGACAAGCAAGTATCCTCTTTCCACCTTTCTTGGTTATTCTCATTTTCATTACCTCATAGAGCATTTTTATCAGCCCTCTCTGCTTCTCACGAACCCGCTAATTACTCTCAAGTGGTTGTTCATTCTCATTAGCGATAAGCCGTGGCAGATGAAATCCAAGCCCAAGAACAAAATCACACTTGGACACTTGAACCAATACCTTCGGGCAAACGACCTATTGGATGTAAGTGGGTATTTAAGACTAATCTCCGAGCTGATGGCTCCATTGAGCGGCATAAGGGTTGTCTGGTTGCCTAGAGATGCTCCCAGGTTGAGGGCCTCGATTACCATGATACTTTTGCACCGATGGCCAAAATGGTCACAGTGCGTTGTGTTCTTGCCATAGCAGCCGCAAAGGATTGGCGACTTCTTCAATTGGATGTCGATAATGCCTTTTTACATGGTGATCTGAATGAGGAAGTCTACATGTTGCCTCCTATCGGTTATTGTAAGCAAGCAGAAACTCGAGTATGTCGATTAAGAAAATCTCCTTATGGGCTTAAGCAAACCACCCGTGAATGGTTTACTAAATTATCATCAGTATTGCTTGCTGCGGGATTTACACAGTCCCATGCTGATCATTCACTTTTTACTTGATATACGGGTATTTTCCCTCGCTTACGTGGACAAGAAGACCGGACGGATTAACCAGACAACTTTCTTTAACTCATGACCCTGTTCGGGGTGGTCCTGCTCGGGTGTCTTCTACGGTTCAACTCCTTGCATCTCCCTCATTACCTAGGAAAATTTTGGGTCACATGACCCTGCTCGAGGATCTCTGCTCGGGAGGCCCTCCTCGGGTGCCCTGCTCAGGTAACTGCACAGGATTGATCCCTACATCACTCTCATCATAAAGACACTCGTCTGTACAGATCTTACCCTGCTCGGGGGGGCCCAGCTCGGGATGACCCTGCCCAGGTACATTGCTCGGCCAAGGTCACTTCGGTAATTTTACCACCCTCCGAATGCCTATAAATACCGGCTCATTTCCCCACATTTCAGGGACGCGTTTTACTCTCTCATTTTGGACTTTGGACATCTCATCTACCCCTAGCATACTCGGACCCCTGCTCAGGAACCCTGCTCGGAGTCCCTGCCCGGACCTCCTTGCTCGGGATTCCCTCTCTCAGCCTCACTCTTGCTTAGTGACCCTGCTTGGGAGACCCTGCTCGGGTGACCCGACTCGGGATCCCTGATCGGGTGATCCTGCTCGGTTGCCTCTTGCTAAGGGGCCTTCACCTTCTTCCACACTTGTTGACTTAAGCATCGAAGCGGTTTTTCCGAAATAACACCTCGGGGTACCCTCTGACGAGTTTGTTCGTCTGTTTCAGGCCACCGTAGTCGCCCATCCTTAAGCACACTCCCCTCCGAGCCGACCGAATCCTTCCCAAGCTGGACCTCTCCGACCCGGTTTCTCTCGGGAGTTTGGTTATCACTTTTGGGGAATTTTTCTGAAGTATCATTTGGCGCCGTCTGTGGGAAAAGACTGAAAGTCACGACCTTCTGGTGACTACGATGGTTCGTTCGAAGAATCTTCCTCCCACCATTCCTGTTCCAGCAAACCCTGAGGACCTCAACCCCGAGGATCCTCCTGCACGTGCTCCTGCTGCCCTTGCAGCCTAACTTCCTCTGATCGGTTTGCCCGCTGCGGTGGACCCGGTGGCTGCATTCCCGGATGATGTTGGAGAGTCCTCCCGCCTTCCAGTCCAGACAGAGAGTGTTTCCATCACGCGGGAGGAGGTGACTCAGATGATGAGCACCATGATGGACCGTTTCTAGCGAGGGGTCCAGACCAGGATGCCCCAGCAGACTCCTCCCTTCGCCACCATCGAGGAACGGGCTTCGACTGTTCCCGAGCACCGAGCCTCGACAAGGGAGGAGAGATGCATGTTTGTGCAGATTGGCTCTGCTCCCCAGAAATCTCCAACTGAGGTGCAACACATCCCTCAGTAGCCACGACAGACCAGCTCTCAGCGCCGCCAGCCAGAGCATCACTCCATCCCGGTGGAGGATAGTGATGATGAAGTTCATGAGCCCTCCTACACTGCCATGGAGAACCAGGCTCGACAACAGGCCACCCTTGTTGCGCGGCGTACTATATAAGGACCCTTCACTTGGGACGTGCATGATGTTTCTTTTCCTCCGGGCCTCAGACTGCCCCAGTTAGAGCAGTATGACGGTTCCAATGACCCAGAGGACCATGTTAACAGGTTTGAGATCAGGATGCAGTTGTATAACGTGGATGATGCCATCATGTGTCAGGAATTTTCCTCCACCTTCAAGGGCGCTGCCAGGTAGTGGTACGCCTCCCTTGCCCCGCGGTCCATCTCGCGGTTCTCCCAGCTGAGGGACGCCTTCATTGGCCAGTTCGCCAGCTGCTGCGCCTTCAATTGGGCCGCTCCAATCTTGTTCTCCATCAGACAGCGGTCCGATGAGTCGCTGAGAGATTTCATGGCCCTTTTCAACAAGGCCTACATCCAGATCCTCGGTCTGAGCGGGGAAGTTGCGGTGGTGGTTCTCCAGACGGGCCTGCGTCCTGGAGCTTTCACTGATGATTTGATCCTTCATCCACCCCGCGACTTTGGAGAGTTACTGTAGAGGGCCCGCAGCTACATAACCCTTAAAGACCAGAACCGAGCTCGGGTCACTCTT
>JAOWBR010147517.1:0-13704 GCA_028571145.1 Dionaea muscipula
GACAGGGAGCCAAGAAGGTGGATGCTCAAGGAGCTGGAGGAAGTATCATTAAGAAACCCCAAGCTGAAGTGCTCTCTTCCAGGGAGATGAATGAATTTAATGATCTCTTTAGAAGAGGCCATTGGGCAAAGCATGTCAGCAAGCAGGATGCTCTCTACTACTTTCTGGAGTCAAAGAAGAAAGGAGAGAAGATTTTGAAGGTAGCAAAGAGCAGGAAGAAGGGCTATAAAGGAGGAGATTTATCACAGACTGAGTGTACTCAAGAGTTTGTTCAACTCTTCAGAGATGGTTCTTTTGGTGAAAAGACAGATGAGAACTATGAGAGAGCTTGGAAAGAATGGCAAGAATGGCATGACTATGTGTATTTTCCAATGAAGAAATAATCTGTTGTCTTGTATTTTTTTTTTTTTAACATTTTGCTCTTGGTCTGTAAAAACATTTTGAAGCATATGAGTAAAGTCATTTTTACTCTTTGCACTTTGTCTCTGTTTGATTGTGTTTTAGTTTTGGCATCATCAAAAAGGGGAAAATTGATAGAATAGGTTTTGATGATGCATGGAATTTGATTGATTAATTAAGTTAATGTATAGATGTTTAGGTTATGCTTGATTAGCATGAAAAGTTGCATATAACAACTTATACAGGTTAGGCTTGAACATTCATCTTTGGAAGAATCAGCTTTGAAGGTTTGCAAGAGGCAGTCGATATTGGAAAGGTTTGTTAAGGCTGTCTAGACCGGATCTCAGTCATGAAGGTAGTCTACACTGATTTGAAGCAGAAACAGTCGAGACCGGATTCCTTGAAGGCAGGCTAGACTGGGATGCACTGTAGTAGTTGAGGATGCAGAGACAGTTTAGACTGAGCAAGGGTGTAGAGGCAGTCTAGACTGATGCAACATGCTGAGGCAGTCTAGACCGAGCAAAGATGCAAAGGAAGTCGAGGTCGACATTTTGCTTAAGGCAGTCGAGGTCGACATTTTGCTTAAGGCAGTCGAGGTCGACATTTTGGTTTAGGCAGTCGAGGTCGATATTTTGCTGAAAGCAGTCGAGATAGGATCTTGCGAAGGCAGTCATGACCGAAGACTCAAGAAGGCAGGCTAGACCAAGTTTCACGAAGGCAGTCAAGGACGCACTTTCACTGAGGCGGTCGAGGTTGCAAAGTCTTATGGCAGTTGAGACCAAAAGAGTTGTGAAGGCAGTCGAGACTAAGGCTCATAAAGGCGGTCAAGGTTGCAACTTTAAGAAGGCAGTCGAGGCTGGCTAAGTTGTGTCAGAATCGGGCTTGTCAGAGATCAGTTAAGACCGAGGCAGTCGAGCGTTCGCAAAACTTAGGGTTTTCGAAGCCGAAGCTGAAGTTGCTACCAAGTGTTCTAAAACGATGTTTGCATTGAAGAAGGATGGGACATATATTAAATTTAATGATTCGAATTTAATATTGATGATTGGAGACGTTGAAAAGAAGACAAAATCACGGGTTCTGACCAATGCAAAAAGAAGGTAACTTTTTGTAAAAAGGAAATGTCAGATTTGGAAACCCTAGATATGGAAGGAAGCTTTTCAGAAACAAGCACGATTTGGGAAAGAAGACCAAGACCAGATCCACCATCTTCGGGATTTCCAGAAGATTAAGAAGAAGAAAAAGATCAAATTTCAACGGCTCTCCAACGGGTATATTTTTCATTGAGGCTATATATACCCAGGCACGAAGAAGGAGAAGATATTCTTGACCATCTACTCTGTGATTTCAATTTCTTCAGTGCCTACACAATTATAAAGTTACATCTAGTAACTTAGTGAGCCAAACCCTAAGCTGATCAAGACACATCAAGCAAAGCTCAAACGAATCACTGTTGTGATTCAAATAACTTTCAAGATCAATCTTTCTTGAAGAACAGTGAAGAGGTGTTGAAACCTTGAAGGACTGAGATCAGTGAAGCAGTTGAATACGAAGGAGCTGTAAAAGTGGTGAAGTAACTGGAGGTTGTTAAGGACCATAGCAGTTGAAGTATTCAAGCTCGTGAAGGACTGAAGCTGTTGAAGCAATCCAAGGGGTTGTGAAGGAGCAGATAGTATGGTAGCTGCTGAAGTGTAACAACGAAGGAGCAGTGTTGGGTTTAACAGTCATTAAGTTGATTGTTGTGCTATTGTATTGGTTTATCAGATACAATAGTGAATTCCTCCCATACCATAGGGAGAAGAGAGGAGTAGCGGATTACACCACTGTGAACCTCTATAAGTTTTTTTGTCATTTATTTTTTAGCATTGCATTCATACACACACAATATAAACATTAAAACCAGAACTTTAAATTGCTTTGAAAAATAAACTTTAAAGGGGCTATACAAATAATCCGCTACACAACTTTGAGAAGTTTAAAAAGTTTAAAAACCTAATAGTTCATTCACCCCCCCTGAACTATTAGAGCCCCTCCCAGGGACCAACAGTTACGTACGTGTTCCGTTTTATTTTCTATCTCGTATGACTATGTCGTTGATTAGGGATTTGATATCTTGATATAGATATAGAATTGATGTGAATCTGAATAGAATTTATTGGTTTGGTGTTATGATAGTATTAAATCGACATATGTATGATGTATGTATTGTTTTCACTGAGTTATATGGTTTTTGACAAATGTTGTTTATGTTTGCTTTCGGGCATAACGTTATACCTTGTATTTATTAAATATGGGTTTAGTTTTGTTACCACATTAAATCTCTGAAAATACGACTGTTATCACATATACTTTAATATTTAAAACAAATGAGTATTGTCTTAATTTATAGATCTCGATATATTTTCATGAAAGTTAGAGGAAGAGCATTTTATGTATAAAAAGTGGTAAAACGATGATTGTCGGCATATTCTACTTTTTAATGTTGTTATGATTTTCATGTATTTTATGCCGTGGATAGTGTTGGAATACCTTATCTTGAAAATTATAAATATTTGAATACGTTAATTCTAAATTTTGAAAATCGAGAAGACCTGTTGTATTTCATATCATTAGTTGATAGGACAGTTAGTAATAGTTTGTGGATTGTTTGAGTAGGACTTTGTTGTATGTTGCCTCGATGTGATCGAGATGATGGTTGTATTATGGCGGTTTGGGGTTATTTTGAGATTATTATACCGTTTGCAGGTATATGTATTAGTTGGGATATGTCCAATTTTAGTGGAGACTTTGCCGAAATTTCTATTGATTTTGGGCGTTAGTTTTTATTTCATCTTTGATTGGATTTGATGGGTTTTGAATTGATGACGCCAGTTTGACATAGACTTTAGCCTCGAGGGTTGTCGCACTTTTATTATGTGGTTTGGATTTTATTTTATCATTTATGAGATTAATTAAAATTATGAGGGATTTGGAAGACAAGGAATGCTTGCGTACCATGTTGTGGAGATCGTTTGAAATATTTTGTATATTCATATTGAATTTAGTCGTGTTGGACCGAGAAGTATTTTATACACTTTGATTTGATCGAGGTTGGATTATGAAATTAAATTGTTGGATTTAGATATGAGAAAATTGAGATTTTTAGGTTGGAGGATTATACCGCATAACTTATCTTAGTTGATCACGGATTGTAAATGATGTTGGATTTGAACGATTTTAGCATGGTTATATTGATTTCACATGATGATGTTGATGGGATGGATGATCGATTATAGAGATGCAACCTTGTTTTGATTTATTTATGACTTGAAGGATTTGTTTAGACGGATTGATGTTGTCTTGAGATATGACATGATTTGAGATGAAGAGTAATTATTAGACTTAAATCACTATTTTATGTTCTGATTTGAACAACGATGGATTTATATACATTGAAGCATTGAATTTGGGTACAATATATGGTAAGACAATTAAGGATTCATGACGACGTGTATTAGTGACCCGTTGTTGTCCCTCTGTTGAGTTATTAGTGATGGAATTGACCATTGGTGGCTCGGTATTTGTGTTAGCATAATTGATGAGTTATGTCTCTTCAGTAACTATTGGAGTTTCTATACTAGCGACGGAGTGTGTATGTACATTTGTATCTCCTCATGGTTTCAGGGATTATATAAGGGAATGTTATGTACATGGTTGTAGTCATTCGATAAGAGAGTTCAAATAGCTTTGGGATTCACATGTAGTTGTTTATGGATTTGATATCCTTACATACTTCTCTTATATATGCTTTCGTTAAATGATTTATTTTGGGATAATGACAGTTTCTTGAGAGATGTTTAATGTGAGACTCCTATTTATATGCAAATGATTTTAAACCTTATTTGACCCATTATGGTGACGTGTTTTCAAAAGGGTTTTGAGACATCTGTTGACTACTGTGGCGACATAATCTTGAAAAAGGAGTAATATTATGTTCATATGGAAACAGTTTTAGACCTTGTTTTTTGCCACAATGGTGGCGTGAGATTGAAATGAGTTTGATTATATGGTTCTAGAACCATTGACAGAATCGTGATTGAGATCGAGTTTGGGATGTGCTATGGGAGGTTTGAGTCCTTACCTTGAACATGCCCGGTGCGATTGTTATGGTTGAGATATTTTGATGCCTGATGTATTGGGCGTGATGATGATTTTGAAAAACGGGTGGTTTTGATTCCATGAAGGATTTTATCTCTCACTCGGAAATGTGTGGTTTGACCATCCATATTTTTACTTTATTCATCATGAGAGAGTTTCGTCCTAGTGTTTCACAACTGTGCCTGAATCTAGTGGTTAGTTGTGTAAGAAAGCTTCGCTAGTTTCGATGGGATTTAAGGAGATACCTTGTTAGTTTTCTGATGAGACTAATAGGTTCTGGCCGAGTAACATGATTCTAATATAGGGCTCTGATGATCCTTTGTTTAGCAAGGAGATTCATGTATAGTAGATTGAACTTGGATTTGTTGTATGGTTACATTATGGATTTGACACGAACGTGGTGAGTATAATAATTGTTGGTGGATTCCATATATGACAGAGTTAAGGGTGGATTTCAAACCTTTAAGCACGTGTACCGTTTTGTGTATTTAACGAATGAGAATAAAGGTCATATGGACGAGTTCCATTGAAATGGTTTTCATTTTGGGTTGCCTTAGGTGAATAAGATTTGGTGTGGATCACTTATTTACCTCTTTTTCCTTAATGGAAAGCAATGATGGAACTCATTGATGATTTGACTTGAATGGTTGGAAGATTGCTTTCTCATTTTGACAAGTGTTGAGTTCATTAAATGAACATGAAGACTGTCTCTAGATTGATTGAAAAGAAGATTAATTGTAGATAGTAGGGCTTATAACTTTTTGAATTGGGATGTAGGCAGTGATCAACTATTGGGTGGAGATCCAATAAAAACTTCTTGTGTGAAGTTCACTTTTTGGTTGCCAAAGGTTATTGAAAGTGTGGATTTAAGGTGCGTGAGAAGTTTCCCGGTTAGTTTTTGGGTATGTGTTCCCTTTCGAGTTAGTCTTTTCGAATTACGAGAACGAAATTCCTTTAAGGGGGGAAGGATGTAACAACCCACTTTTATTTTTAATCGGACTACCTCTCTCTTTTTATGAATCAGATTTTTTTTAAAAAAAATAACCGATTACCTGTGTGGATGAGTGGATGAATTACTTTGCGTTTAGGCTTGGTTTTAAGCCACTTGGTGTTATTGGGCCCATTAAATTTTTGGACTCATTTAAAAGACACAAGACTTATCCAATGCCTTTATGAAACCCTAGATCTACCATAAAGTACCCACCTATTTCTTTTCTCTCCCTTTCTTTTCTATTCTTTCTCCCTTTCCCTTTCTTCTTCCTCTTTCCCTCTCTGCTCGACAGCCCCCCACCCATGTCCCCTTCGATTTGTACCTGCTGCCGGCGAGGAGAGAAGGCGATGGTCATCCGTTGTCCGGCCGAGCCATGACGATGAGGGCGAGACAGTGGTGGTGCTCGTGTGTGGTGATCGACGCGCACGACGACTGAGAGTGAGGAGATCCGAGAGATCGGCGGCGAGAGAGGCTGAGATCCGGTCGACTCCCGGCATGGTGAGCTCGATTCGAGCATGGGTAAGCCTCAACCTACCAATTTCCAGCTTTTTTGTGATTTTGGTTTGTTTTTAAGTGGATTTTGAGTGGGTTTCGATTTGGGTCTTCGGGTGGCGGCACTGTGGTGGTCGTGGACGGTGGGTGAGGTGGTTGTCGGTGGTATGGTGGTTGGGGGTTGGTCTCTGGCCAGTGGTTGACGCTGTCAGCGTTGGTGGTGGTCCTCCATCGCCTGGGCAACTGCTGTTGCGCGGCTGTGGAGCTAGAGGGTGGCGGGTTGGTGGTTTTGATGGTGAAGATGGTGGCTGTTGGTGATTCTTGATGGTGGGTTGGTGCTGGACGGTGGCCAGTAGGTGACAAAGGCAGTGGTTGGCGGTTGTTGGTCATTTTGGGTGCTTTTCATGGTGGTTGAGTGGTGGTGATGGCTGCCGGAGTTAGGGTGGAGCTGCCGGCGCAGAGTTTCGGCCATCGCCGGTGACGGGTCCGGTCGCCAGTGGCTAGGGGTGTTTTCCCGGGGTATCTGACGGCCTTCGGGTGTGCCAGTTTTTCCGATTTTAATTGTTTTATGCTTTATTTTTGGATTAGGATGAGATAGCTACTGCTAGTTGTGATTTTGGTATGTGTTAGGAATCCTCGGATAGGATGTGATGTGGTTAATTTTGTGATTTGTAGGGATGAACATCGCTAGAGATTGAGACGTGATTTTTCGTTGCTTTAACCTCGGATCGGATTAATACGCATTTCAGGTGAGGGGATGTACACACAAGCCTAACCCGTTTCTCTCATGTTTGATACCTGTTTTCTATAAATATTTTTGTTGGCATACACGGTTAGACTATTTTGTCCACATGCATGATTTTATTCGACCTTCGCGTCATGGTAGCTTTCTCATTGATTCATGATTCTCGACTTTGACCTGTTTTGATGTTTAGCATGTGGACTATTGTATGATTATGCATGACCTATGAGATTTATTTCTGGTACCTATATGGCTTATCATGTACGTATGTTTTTGAAATTATTTTTGGGTGAAAGGGAGTGGAGCCCCCGACATTCGTGACAGCGAGTGGTGTAAGTCCAGTGAATAGATGGCGATGACCATGCCTCTGGCCATTAGGGAACATACCCACTCTTAAGGTGACCCTATTGTCGCAATGTTTAGATGACTCCCGAATGCAACGGGAGGTCTTGGACGGACGGCTAGGATGTTCCTTGCCCGGCTGTTATCCGGGGCAGGACATCTAGTTCGTAGAGTATCGGTACTTATATGCGCATTGTTTATCCAGGCTTTACTTTATTCATGCTTGACTATCACATGTATGATTTTACACTGATTTTGGATATGTCATGTAGTCGGACTGATTTTATGACTTGTTAATATCTCTTTATCTTCTACTTTCTACCTGGTGAGTGTAGTGGTCCCTCCATAGTACTGGACACCTGCACGCTGGGTTCTACCCCGGTGAGCTACAGGTGTTCGGCACCGCCTACGTTTGATTTGACCACTATATTCACTTAGCCGTTTCTAGCCTTATGTTCATTCTATAAGTATGTCATTCGATATATCTGTTTCTAACCCCGTGTACATCCCCTAATTGAACAATTTGGCGCAGGTGAGCAGGTTGAGAGCTAGGAGGATGTCGCGGAGACGGGGCACGCCTCTTTGGAATTTATCTTTTCTTTTACCATGTATCTTTATGGTTATATGCTTTTTGAGTTATGCTTGACTACTTAAGGCCAAGATTTATCTTTTTCCTTATGGACTGTATGGACTCTTGAACTGATTAGACTGTTGGTATGACTCATTTCCCCTTCATGGGTCTTGGGCTGTCGTTTCCCCTTCTTGGGTTTGTACTTGTTTCCCCTTTCATTAGTTGGGGTCTCGTTCACCTAGATGGGTTGGTTTATCCCCAATATGGATTTTTAGATTACTTTCCGCATTTTAGGTATTTGATTTGATTTTATGCATTAGGACTTGCACCTCGTTGGTTGGGTTTTAGGTTTTAGGCTTACGTGGCACGTGGGCGACCCCCACGGGTCATGTGTCGGTCTCACCCGGATTGGGGTGTGACAGTTGTGGTATCAGAACCTAGGTTCCAATCTTTAATGGGATTTTGTTATGACTTGATTTGGGACTTAGGCATTGCATGTTCGGTGAACTCTTTGTAAATGCACCGTAGACTAGGTTTTTCATTGATGCATGTTGTGGTTCTTAGAAAGAGGCCCGTCTTCCGGCATCCGCTAGGTACGTATTCCGTTTTATTTTTCATCTCGTATGACTATGCTGTTGATTAGAGTTCTCACTCTACGTTTGATGGTTGTGTTGGTTAGTAGTGGACCTCATGATGATAGAAGTTGGTGTTGACCTAAAGGTGAAAGGGGCCTACTCGGTCATAACGATTGGCAGGCTGAGTGGCGTGCCGCTACCTTGGAATCAAATCTGGTATCCTAGTACGGTTTTTCTAACCTCCTAAGTACTTTCGTATGAGGTGTAGATGTGTACATTTAAACATGTCTGTATGAGGAATCTTGAAGCTTAAAGTGAGATGTTTGTTTATGTGTATGTGGAAGTATAGTGAGAGTGAGGTTAAATCCAACGAATAATAATGGTAAATTAGAATAAAAATATGTGGCGTGATTTGACTATGGGACTATATGTTGGATTTTGGAATTGAGGTCACACACGGTAGTGAATGGTGAACTTTGGCGACTTTGAGAGAAGTTTTCACATTATAAAAGATTGTGAAATCATTGTAGAGTACGTTGATTAGGGATTTGATATCTTGATATCGATATAGAATTGATGTGAACCTGAATAGAATTTATTGATTTGGTGTTATGATAGTGTTAAATCGGTATATGTACGATGTATGTATTATTTTCACTGAGTTATGTGGTTTTTGACAAATGTGGTTATGTTTGCTTTCGGACGTAACGTTATACCTTGTACTTATTAAATATGAGTTTAGTTTTGTTACCACATTAAATTTCTGAAAATACGACTGTTATCACATATACCTTTATATTTGAAACAAATGAGTATTATCTTAATTTATAGTCTTGATATATTTTCATGGAAGTTAGAGGGAGAACATTTTATGTATGAAAAGTGGTAAAACAATGATTGTTAGCCTAGTTTATTTTTAATGTTGTCATGCTTTTCAAGTATTTTGTGTCGTGAATAGTGCTGACATGCTTTATCTTCAAAATTATAAATGTTTGAATACGTTAATTCTAAATTTTGAAGATCTAGAAGGTCTGTTGCATTTCATATTATTAGTTGATAGGACAGTTAGTAATATGTTGGGGATTGCCAGAGTTGGACTTTGTTGTATGTTGCCTCGACGAGATCGAGATGATGGTTGTGTTATGGCGGTTTGTAGTTATTTTGAGATTATTATGCCGCTTACAGGTACATGTATTAGTTGGGATATGTCCAATTTTAGGGGAGACTCTGCCGAAATTTCTACTGATTTTAGGCGTTAGTTTTTATTTCATCTTTGATTGGATTTGATGGGTTTTGAATTGATGACGCCAGTTTGACATGGACTTTAGCCTTGAGGGTTGTTGCACTTTTATTAGGTGGTTTGGATTTTATTTTATCATTTATGAGGTTGATTAAAATTTTGTGGGATTTAGAATATAAGGAACGTTTGCGTACCATGTTTTGATCGTCAACTGAAGCATCATGTTTCTTATTCTCGTATTTGCCGACATTTATTTTTACTAGAATATTATTGGAAATGATGGGTTACGAAATTTATGATTTTGGTTTTATTGGAAATAAGAGTCAACGTATGAGATTGTCAAAGCTTTTGTTACAAAAATAAATTATTAAAGGTTTGATTTTATGGAGGAATTGTCACCTTATATTTTTACATCTTGGTATATTTTATATTCGAAGGGAGCAGCAACACTTCCTTTCGAAACGATGAAATTGAATGTTAAATTGTGACACCCATATATGACTTGACCTTGGATATTCGGGGGTCCTTTTTCTTATGTAGTGTTATGTTGGGTGCACATGTTATGGATGCAGAGACATATTTTATTCCTTTTCTATAATTTATATATATGTTTATATTTATTATGTATTAATATGATACATGTTTTGAAAACTATGGACTTTAGTGTTTTGTTCTAAATGCTGCACCCACGTTTTGTATACGTCGGATTTGTTATGGATTTCGCCGTTTGAGATATTGTGTATATTCCTATTGAATTGAGTCGTGTTGGACCGAGAAGTATTTCATATGCTTTGATTTGATTGTTTGAATTATGAAATTAAATTGTTGGATTTAGATATGAGGAATTTGAGATTTTGGGATTGGAAGATTATGTCATGTGACTTATTTTAGTTGATCACGGACTGTGAATGATGTTGGATTTGAATGATTTTGGCATGGTTATATTGATTTCACACGATGTTGATGGGATTGATGATCGATTATAGAGTTGCATCCATGTTTTGATCTATTCATCACTTGAAGGATTTGTTTAGATGGGTTGATGTTATCTTGAGATATGACATGATTTGCGATGGAGAGTGATTATTAGACTTAAATCACTGTTTTATGTTCTGATTTGAATAATGATGGATTTGTGTACACTGAAGCATTGAATTTGGATATTGAAAATATGATTTTGGAAGTGTGGCAGTTACGGTACGTAAAATAATTGAATACTGGATCTAAGATTTTATAAGATGTATGGTGCAATGAGGTGCAAAATAGTTCTATATTATAGGTTGTGACACGACTCATATGTTACAATATTTGGTAAGATAATTAAGGACTCATGACGACATGTATTAGTGACCCGTTGTTGTCCCTCTTTTGAGTTATTAGTGATGGAATTGGCCATCAGTGGCTCGGTATTTGTGTTAGCATAATTGATGAGTTATGCCTCTTGAGTAACAATTGGAGTTTCTAGACTAGCGACGGAGTGTGTATGTACATTTGTATCTCCTCATGGTTTCAATGGTTATATAAGGGAATGTGATGCATATGGTTGTAGTCGTTTGATAAGAAAGTTCAAATAGCTTTAGGATTCACATGTAGTTGCTTATGGATTTGATATGCTTGCATGCTTCTCTTATTTATGCTTTCATTAAATGATTATTTTGGGAGAATGACAGTTTCTTAAGAGATGTTTAATGTGAGACTCCTATTTATATGTAAATGATTTTTAAACCTTATTTGGCCTATTATGGTGACGTATTTTCAAAAGGGTTTTGAGCCATGTGTTGAACTGTGGTGGCGTAATCTTGAAAAAGGAGTTTGGCATTATGTTTCTATGTAAACCGTTTTAAACCAAGTTTTGACTACGATGGTGGTGTGAGATTGGAACGAGTTTGACTTCATGATTTTAGAACCATTGGTAAATCTGTGATTGAGATTGAGTTTAGGATGTGCCATGAGAGGTTTGAGTCCTTACCATGGACATGCCCAGTGTGATTGCCATGGTTGAGATGTTTTGATGCCTTTTGTGTGGGGCATGATGATGATTTTGGAAAATGGATGGTTTTGATTCCATGAATGTTTTTATCTTTCACTCGAAAATATGTGGTTTGACCATCCATGTTTTTACTTTGTTCATCATGTGGGAGTTCGTCTTAAGTGTTCCATAACTGTGCTTGAATCTGGTAGTTAGTTGTGTGAGAAGGCTTTCGCTAGTTTCGATGTGATTTAAAGAGACACCATGTTAGTTTTCTGATGAGACTAATGGGTTCTAGTCGAGTGACTTAATTCTGATATGGGACTCTGATGATTTTTCGTTTAATGAGGAGACTCGTGTATTGTAGATTGAACTTGAACTTGTTTCATGATTGCATTATGGATTTGATACATACGTGATGAATACAATGTTTGTTGGTGGATTTTATATATGGACGAGTTAAGGGTGGATTTCTGACGTTTAAACACACGTATTATTTTGTGTATTTAACGAATAAGAATAAAGGTCATATAGACGAGTTCCATTGAAATGGTTTTCATTTTGGGTTGTCTTAGGCGAATAAGATTTGGTATGTGGAAGACTTGTTTATCTCATTTTCAGTAATGAAATTCAATGATGATTCAGGTTTAGTGGTTGGAAAATTGTTTCATTAGTGAACCAGTTATTTGAGTCAATTGAAATGCATGTGAGAAAATATCCCTAGATTGATGGAAATTAGATTGATGGTTGATTGTAGGCTAACGAATTAATTGATTGAGGATCTAGACAGTGTCTAATTTTGGATGGTGGACCATTGGTATTATTTATGGCGTGGGGTTCAAATATTGGTTGGCAAATGGCTAATTTAAGAGTGGAAATTTGATGCGTGGGAAGTTCTCCCATTTGTTTTGAGGCGCGTTTCATTTCGAGTTGATCATTTTGAATTTCGAGGATGAAATTCTTTTAAGAGGAGAAGGATGTGATAACCCGCTTTTGTTTTAACCGGGTTCTCTCCCTTTTTTTTTACGAACCATATATTTTTTTTTAATCGATTGGAACTTGTGGATGAGCGGAGGAATTATTTTGGTGTTTGGGCTTGGGTTTTAACCCACTTGATGTTAATTGGGCTCATTATATTTTGTTTAGGACACATTTTTAGGGCATGTGGAATTTTAACCATTTCACCCTTGAAAACCCTACATAATTTTTCCCCCACTTACTTTTTCCCCCTCCTTTCTTTTCATTTCTTTACTTTTCCATTTCTCTTTATTCCTCCTTCCCTCTGATTCCCGAAGCCCCTTCCCGCTGCCAACCATCGATGCCGGCGAGGAGCTCGACGGACGACGACCACCGTAGCGGCGAGCTCACGACGAGGAGCTGACGACGATGATGGTGAGGTGGTGATATGGTGGGCGATGCTCGACGACCGCGCGCACAGAGTGAGAACCGAGAGAAGAGGGCAGTGATTTCGACGAGATTTTCGAAGTTCGGAGCTCAGATCGACTTGGGTAAGTTCGGATCCACCTTTCCCTCACCTCGATCTGTTGATTTTGTGTGGATTTTGATGATTTTGGTTTGATTTTGGGCTGGGCTAAATTCGAGTGTCGGTGGTTGTCGATGGAGGATGGCGGCGTCGGCAGTGGTCGCGGGTGGCGGCTGAGGTGGCCGTCAGTGTCGTGGTGGCCGGAGGAGGGCCTGGGCTAACGGTCGGCAGTGACAGTGGTTCTCTGTTAGCCTAGACAGCATCTCCGGTGGTGTTATTGGTGGTTTTGTGGCGGTTGGTTGGTGGTTAGTGGTGTTTGTGTGGTGGTTGATGGTGTTGGGTGGTGGTTTTGTGGTGTTGAGAGGTTGCCGGTCTTGGAAATGAGCTGCCGACGCCGGATTTCGGCCATCGCCAGTGACGGGTCCGGTGGTCGGTGGCTAGGGAGCTGCTCGGGGGTGTTTGATGGCCTCCGGGTGTGCCGTTTTTCCTATTTTTTATTTGTTTTGTGTTATATAATTGATTAGGATGAGATACTTTGTGTTAGCTTTGATTTTGAGATGTGCTAGGGATCCTCGGATAGGCTTTGATGTGATTATATGCGTGATATGTAGGGTTGAATGTTGCGAGAAGCTGAGACGTGATTTTCCGTCTATATTTAGCCTCAGATTGGATTAGTACGCATTTCAGGTGAGGGGATGTATACTAAACCTAAACCTCTTTATTTGTGATGATTGTCCCCTAATACCTATATTGTTGGCATACATGG
>JAOWBR010147628.1:0-23128 GCA_028571145.1 Dionaea muscipula
AAGATGGTTTTAAATTGCTTGATGATTTTATTAAACCTATTAGATCTGCCATTCTTTATTTGCATGGCCATGGAATGATAAGAAAAGAATTTGCAAGTTTTTGTAAAGGTCATAATATGCGGCCTAAAAGATTTCCTTATGATGTTCCAAATTGTTGGAATTCAACCTATGATATGTTGAATCAATCTTATAAGATTTGTTGTGTAGATTTTTTTCAAATAATATTAATGGATTTCTTTTATTACCACAACAATGGTATGTTTGTGAAAAAGTAGTTAAATTGTTACAAATTTTCAACGATGCTACATATCAATTGTCCGGTATTTATTATTCTACTGGTCATTTACTTGTTGAAAAATGTGTTAATATTGATAATGTTTTTCTTTATTTTAAAAATGATAATGTATTATCTGTGTGTATAAATGTCATGAAAACAAAATAGCTTAAATTTTTTTAGACATTCCAAAAATTAGCTTGATTGCTTCTATTTTTTATCCTTTGGTAAAATTAGATGGTTTAAGAGAATATTTGAATGCATATTATGATACTTTAGATCTTCTTTATGATGATGATTATTATTTGATTGACGTTGAAACAATTATGTTAAAAGTGATTTAGTTAAACTATATAATGAGTATAGTGAGAATTATGGAAGTTGCACCCAATCACATCCTACATCTTCTCAATGTACCGATACTAGTAGTTTATTTAAAGCAAAATTATTAATGATGCAACGGTCCAAGTCCAAACTGCCGAGGGGTTCCTCAAGTTCTACAACGGAATTTGAGAGTTATTTAACAATTTCTTTTGAGTTAGATAACAGCAAAGCAGATAATAAATTTCGACTATTACGATGGTGGAAACATCAAAATCAATTTCCGGTGTTAGCAGCAATAGCAAAAAAAATTCTTGCTTGTCCTATTTCAACCGTTACAGTGGAGCAAGCATTCAGTGTCGAAAGAAATATTCTCATCGACAATCGTTATTCTCTCAGCCCGGAAAATATGGAAGCACAAGCATATCCTGACAATTGGACGAGAGCTGTAAAAAGAAGATAAGAATTTCTAAGAAGATAAGAATTTCTAACACCCGATACCTCGGAACTATATGACGAAACCGGTAGCGACACTACTATTAGTGGTGCCAGTAATGCATAATGTATAAAATTTTTCCCCCTTTAATGTAAATTTTCAAATATTTTTGTGTTACTTTTTAAATCGATAATAAAATTTTGATTCATTTTCTTAACTTTTTATTTAATTTACAAAAATAGAACCATCAGAAATCGTCCGGAACCGTTTGAAACCAGAACCGTGAACCGAACCAAAACCGTCCGTACATGGAACCAAAATCGGTCCAAAACCGGTGATTTTGAAACCGGAATCGATGGTTTCAGACCTATGGTCAGGGCTAATTGCTCGCTCTGGGCCGCAGAAAGTGCTAGCATTATCCCATCTTTCAAGTTTCAAAGGAACAGAAGGCGAATGCATTGTTTTGTTTCTCAAACAAAACAATCAGTCAAAGTGACCGTAAAAATAACCTTATGTACAAAAGCTCTAGTAGTAGTACACTCTATAATATAACAGGCGACGCGAGCACCATACACAGAATTAAAGAATCGTGTGTAATCTCGTATCGATACTACCTGCTGAATCAATTATACAATCAGGCGAGGCGATCCCAGTCATCGAAACTTCACTTCGATGACTAAACTATCTCCACTGGTACCAGTTTTAAACTAGATATGTCATCACTCAGCTCACAGCCGGTGGTTTCAAACGGGAAAAAAATTACACATACCCCGGATATCAATACGACCAACTCAAATAGAAAGATGGATGCAGTCGTATGACAACCATGGACCAAGCTTATTGCCACAAGAGGGCATATCATCCCACCGATTCTTCCCGCTGAACTTGCAACTCCGAGCCCAGTTGTTCGGACCGATGTTGGATATATCTAGTGGGGAATAACATTAACGCGGATTAGCTGTTGGTCAGATAACTTCGAAAATTGGGCTTTATACTTCAACTACATGTGACTACATAATATTTAATTGAAGAGTTCTTGAAATGCTCCACAAGTATTAAGTTGTTGGACTTCATTTGGTTCACAACTTTGGCATCGACATAAAACGGTTACCAAAAGGCCTTCAAGAACAGTGACTGAATGAGATAATGTAAGCCATTATGTGGTTCAGCCCCCAAAACAAAACCTTGAAAGATTTATTATAATTCCGAGCCAGATTTAATCACCTGGGCTGGGACTACAAGATAATAAAGAATCCATCTGCAGCTTAAGGAAACTTGTTCAAAGAGTTGGCAGAAATTGGACATGTTTCCTATCCCAAAGCCAGAGAGATGTACGAAAGCAGGAAAAAAATTGCACACAAGAAGCGACAGAAAATAACCAGATGATGAAGAAATTTTGACAAGTCCAGCCACTTTGGCACATCACTGATCAAATTTGAGAAATAGCTTGACTGTGTAATAAAGAGACAGGAAGAAAATGGAGGATCAGGTTGACCCCTCAAGCTTACTACACTTGGTAAATAAGCATAAACACAAGTTCTTGGGCAATAGCATGAATTCATCTTTGCTGTTTATGATCTTTCAAATGAAAAAACATGTGTAGAGTGGTAAAATTACTACAAGGAATGGATATAGAATTCATGCAATAAAAATGTTCCGGTGGTACAAGTAAAAATTTTTATTTGGCACATAAGTCCTGACTTTTGATGTTTATGCCTCATGTTCATGTTCATGTTCATGTTCAGGAAAAAATATGTCAAGTGCGAGGAGCAATTTTTCTTAGGATTCAGGAAGAGACTCTGTCCCACTCCCTCCAGGGCCACACTACCTCAACTGAGAAGATCATAACTGTCGAATTGATCTTACTTCTAATAACGATGTGTCAAGTTTGCAAAATAGAAATCATTGAATTCATCCTCTCCTTTCTCGTTCAAAAAAACGCCAGCAAACTTGGCTGCTGACATGTATGGGCAAAAGGCAACACAACCATTCCAAAATAGCATTGGATTCTTCATACACGAAAATATGATCAAGTACAACATAAGGTAACTGAAGTTGAATGAGTTACCTCGGGGGCATATACATACACAACGGTGAAAGTTGTCGTAATGCACACACGAGCGCCAAACAGCAGGGGAGTTGTTAAGCTCTCAGGCGGACTGAAAGCCAACGGAAAGAGGAAAAAAAGGCAGAGGAAGAACATAGATGACATTGAAAGCTTACGGCCAACTCTATCCACCATCGCAGCTGCTATAAGAAGCCCAGGAATCTCTGAAGACGATAAAGTCAAAAGATTCACTCTTCAACAAATAGATCACAACAAAGGGTCTTAGATTAAGGAATGATACCTGCAAAGCTAGTGATAAAAACATCTTTGTAGTTTACACCCTCGGATTTCACCATCTCTACACCAGTTGATACACAATGACTTTGCCCATTGCTCAGTTCTGAGGTCAACAACACAAGGCCATAATACGAAAAAGCATTTCCAAAGAAGACCACCCATAAGAGCAGGGTTGACCTCAGCAACTTTGGTGAAAGCAGCAGAAAGACAGATGGCATGCCATGAGCATCAAGCCCTGAGGTTTTAGGAGATAAATTATCACTTTTTCTGGGTGAGAGCAACTGTTCATCCTCTGACTCCGATGACAGACTTTTTCCTTCCTCAACCTGGTGATCAGAAACAAGAATGCCAGATGGGAGTTTTGTTTGGTTTATGCTCGCTATCTTCTCCAAAACTTGAACCGCATCCATCTTTCTACCTTTCATGCATAAATATCTTGGTGACTCAGGTGTCTTAACATAAAACACAAGAAGAAATGAAGTGGGTATAGCAGACAGTGCAAGCAGCCACCTCCAGCCCAATGAGGGCATGATCATCTGCAAGAGCAAAGCAAGGTGATCAGAGCCATGACCATCCAAAAAGTTCCATCCATTTCTCAGTTTCAGGAGTTGCAAAACAAAAGAAGCATTAGAACACCCCTTTATCTATCCAACACTTCAGTGAGTTTATGTTGCAAGAGAGATTTTGGACCTTGGAGACAACTAAAAAGTTTTCTAATGACATTCGACACTGAATACCACAGAAATGAACCAAAGAACAGTATTTAATCATGCAGATGATCAAAGAGGTAAGGATATCTTCAGTAAATTACCTCTGAACTCTTCATAATTAAACCTCTACAACTTAGCACCCTCAGAGTCAGGACCATTTAATTTTATTAATTAGTCGAGGTTATTAATTTATCGAGTACTACCATATTGGTCCTAGGTTAGGACCGACCAAAAATATTCTTTAATTGATGTTATTATTTTATGAAAGTATAAATTTATCGAGATTATACAGTATGCTTAAATTAGCTTACCCTACAAGAAATCCCATACATTTTGGTAATGATGTTAATGAAGTTACAGGGAACATAGGAAAGCACTTTGGGACGTAAACATATCATCCAAAAACTGGAAGAACATTCACTTGTGATTGGAAGCTCCCACAAAATTCAAATGGCCACAATTCCCAGCAACAAAAGAATTCAAAAAAAAAAAAAGGTCACAATTCAAATTACAATGCACCAAAAGTGGGCACTTACCCTTTATATTGCAGCTACTCACCTACATATAGCATTTGGCTGCTCCCTGGAGGCACAGGAAGGAGCTTAACCAAAAGCTGGTGTCTCTATCACTGAGTTGAAACAACGATAATTGTTACCAGTGGCCACTGGCCAATGGCGACACTCCTGCCACTATGGTGTCTAAGGAAGATCAATCCGTAGAAGTTGAAGGAAGCTGGAGTAGCCTTGGTACAACTGTAGATTGCTCCTTTTTCACAGAGATGTTATGTGGTTAACGTCACAAAAATAACCTCCTTAAATCAAACTAGAAAGGATACAAATCCCTCCCTCCAACCAAAGACATGCTACATTAACCTAAGTTGCATATGACTTTCAACGAATATCATTTGGCCACTCCTTAATCAACTCAAGATTGCACTTTTCAATTTTTCTACATACAACATAGGACAAGAGTTTAACCCCACAGGTAAGTCTCTTAAACACAGTTGTTGTAAGAGAAGAGTAGTTTTGAAGAGTAGGTGAGTCTCTTAAACACAGTTGTAGTTGTTGTAAGAGAAGGGTAGTTTTGAAGAGTGCTATATATAACATTGGAGTAATGAGAATGAAGATAAGCCTTTCCATTTTCTCATCGTCTTTACTAATATGGTATGAGAGCTATTGGCTAAACCCTAGCAACCATCCCAGCCGCCACCCTTCATCAACCCACCACCACCAAACCACCACCGATTTCCACCAACCAAGACCAGTAGCAGACAACCCAGACATCAGAAACCTGGAGGGAGGTGACTCGCCGATGGGTGGCGCTTTGACAGAGACGAGGTGGTCGTCGCACTATTCAGGCTCAATTAGGCCATCTCTGATTTCCAAGTTTGACCACTGCGGGTGGTGGAGGAGGCCGAGTCGTGGTAGCCCTCTTGACTGCGTCCCCTGTCGACGCTCCACGTGGCCCATGTGCCGCCACCTATGGACCCGAGTTGCAGAATGTTCATCTCTTTGTTCTGTTGTGAATTCACTGCTTTGTGGATACCGTGTTCACTGCTTGGTTTACTGTTTCTCGTTAGTTCTTATCTGATACTTGCTTCCCTGCTTTGGTGTTGATTCTCGTGATCATTTGAGTTATTTACTCTATACCCGCTGAACTTCTCTAATATTTATGCTACATGTTCTATCACGATTGGTGTTTGTGATGCTCGTGGAAGCTGATTACTCAATTCACCTTCGTTCCCGTTGTCGATATGCTTCTTTCTTTGGACTGAGAGATGCCTCCTTCTGTTAGAGGTCACAACACTATTTATTAACATTGTGGACGTACGGATCATGTACGTCGAAGGTGTTGGCAGTTACATGGCCATCCTCCTACTATTCCTTATTCCCTATGGCACGGACTAGGTTAAGCGGGTTCATCCTCTTTCTATCCTTCCATCGGTCGTTTTTGTTCAGTCGGTTCCCTCAGTTCAGTCAGTAGCATATATGTCGGCTTCTTCTCGAGATTAGATTATTGATTCAAGAGCATCTGATCACATGACTGGTACCTTTAATTTGTTACATGAGTACTCTTCTACATCCTTATATCCTAATGTACGAGTTGTAGATGACTCTTATGTATCAGTTCGAAGAGTAAGAATGGTTCCCCTTACTCCTACCTTAACCATTTATTCGGTTCTCTATTTGTCTGATCTTCCCTTTAATCTGTTATATGTTAATGCGTTGACCCGGACTCATCATTGTCAGGTTGTTTTCTTTGCTAGCTCTTGTGAGATTCAGGATCTTTCGACAGAGATACTTCTTGGTAAAGGTTGTCGTACCTCAGGAGGGCTTTGTGTATTGATCGTAGATTCATCCTGTATGGCTTGTTCCGGGGTTTCCTCCAGTATTCTTGGTCTTCATAATTGTTTCGGTCATACTTCTCTTTCTAACCTCAAGAGATTGTGCTTTGTGGCTCCGTCAGTGTCCCGATTATTTTGTAAGTTGTGTCAGTCCGCCAAGCATTATAGAGCCAATATCTATCTCAGAGTGATATACAGGCTTCTGCTCCTTAATTTTGAGTTGGTTCATTCTGATATCTCTGGGCCGTATCCGATCCAATCTTAAGTCGAGCCTGAACCCACAAATGATCACGTCTAGTTGCGAGTACATCTCCTCGAAGATTGTCCCATGTTCGGAGTTGTCCCCGTATAGCCATCCAAAGCACAAAACAAAGTTTTGGTTCAACCTTATTATTCTAAACCACGGTCCCCCATCGCACCCGTGGTTGCCGTGGTCGGAGGAGGTCATAAATCTCCCGAGTGTTCAGCCTCCCCGCACGGACATGAGTGGGTAAGTATTCCAGGAGCTACATGAGGGAGCCGCGATTTAAGATTTAACTTATCTCTAACATTCATTAGCTTGTTCATAAACGACGAGATTTCTCCATGCGGGCTCCATGTCCAGATCGAGTTCCCCCGAAGGTAATAATGGTGGACCCAACGGATCCACAAAATTTGTTTTTCCATGTGTAGGTTCCAGAGATTCACAAATAAGAGAGCTTTGTTCCACATTGGTAGGTGGAGGAGTCCCAGTCCCCCTTCGGTCTTGGGCATGCAAACAGCCTTCTAAGATGTCGGTGGATTCCTAACGTTGGCACCAAACATAAAGCACCACCGAGTCACCGACACATCTTTTCAATAGCTAAAAGAACATTAGCAGGGATAGGGAAGATGGAAAGCCAGAAACATTCTACGCCATGCAAAACCGCCTTAATCAATTCAAGTTGGCCAACGTATGATAATGTATGCCGGAGCCATCCTCCAATATAGTTGCCGATCTTATCTAGGAACGGCTTAAAATGTATAAGTGTAATTCGGGATGCCACTAGAGGGACCCCAAGATAAAGGAGAGGAAATGTACCTCGACGGAAGCCCGCCATTGTCTCAATATCAATGTTCCTCCTGTCATCCACCCCGGCAGTACAAAAAGATGAGTCTGCCTTTGAGAGAATGATGAGGTCGTCGGCGAACATCAAGTGTGTAATACGGAGGCTATCACAAAGAGGATGGTAGGAGAACCGTTGATTAAGGTGGAGGAGGTGGAGCTGACGTGATAAATACTAAGGCAAATGACAAACAAGAAGGATGAAAGAGGATCCCCTTGTCTTAGGCCTTTCCTTCCTCGAAAGAAATCATGTAACTGTCCATTGAAGGAGAGGGAATAAGAAGTCGTAGACACACAAACCATCAACCTGTTAATGAATCTTTGTGGGAAGTTCAAAGCATCCAGCATAACGCGGAGAAAGCCCCATTCAACGGAGTCATAAGCTTTCCGGAGATCGATCTTCAAAAAGCATCGAGGGGAGATCCGTTTCCTCATATATCTACGTATCAATTCCTGAACTAAATAAATGTTCTCCATCATCGCTCTACCCTTGATGAAGGCCGATTGGGCATGGTCAATAATGGAATCCAGGACATTTTCCAACCTCTTTGCCAAGATCTTTGAGATAATTTTATAAATCACATTACAACATGCGATCGGTCGATAATCCTCCACTCTAGCTGCTTGAGGGTGTTTCGGTATAAGCACAAGGATTGAGTGATTAACTTGTGATAGGAGCTGGCCTGATTGAAAGAAATCCTTAATTGCAGCCTTCAAGTCATTGCCCACAATATGCCATGCTTTTTTATAGAAGCCCGAAGTATATCCGTCGGGCCCCAGTGCTTTGTCCTCTCCTATACTCCATAGTGCATTTTTGATTTCTGAATCAGTGACCGGTGTACACAGCTTAAAATGGTCCGGCCAGAACTCATGGTCGGTCTGTCCTGGTAATGCTCCATAAATGTCGATTCCGCACCTTTCTTCCTTCCCTTCTTTCGTACCTTCAGGAATCCATCCGGATCACATGTAGATGGCCTCGGGGTTACCAACACAGAAGAAGAAGCCAGGTGGTAATTGTTGTCCCGTGGTCTTCCAGCAGGACCCTCATCTGTGCTATGATCATCTGAATCCGAGCAGCTAGCTGCAAGTGTCTCCTATTCCTGTCCCAACCCCCAATCTGCTTGGGTGGGTCATCAGTAGCTCGTGGAAATGTCTGCGTATATGACTCTGGAGGAAACGCAGGGGACCCAGCTCTGTGTGTCTCCTCCTGCCTATGCTTGTTCCCACCAGGAAGCTAATCCGGAGGGTGATGTTGGTTCTTCTCCTCCACCTGGCTCTCTCGATGTTTTGGCTTCCATACAACTTTAGATGACTGGCCCCGCCAACACTGTGAGTCTTGATGACCAACTGACCAACAATGGGAGCGGAATTTTGGTCTTTTTTCATAAACAATGCGTTGGACATGAACATGATTCCCAGGTAGTTTTATAGAGATCTCGAAAATGATCGGTTTGGCCAAGTCCACCTCTACCAAGATACGTGCAAAAGACACCCGTTGTAAATTGTGTGTCAATTTATTAGTCATAATAGGGGTCCCAATTTGTGAGCCAAGGAGCTCCAAGAATTCCTTTCGTAGCATTCTCAGGGGGATATTTGGCAAAGTTACCCACAGTGGCACCAAGCTTCGTCCCTCATTCGCAAAATCAAAGCATTGTGGCATATGTCGGATAACAAATACTTACCCACTAGCCATATAAGGTCCTCCCTGGAGAACAAAGAGATGTTGCATTTCATCTAGAAAGCGGAAAATGATCCAACCACTTTTATGTAGGTTATAGGTAACCCCCACCTTCCAACTATCAACCAGTCGTTTCAAAGCCTGAGTACCCGGGAACTTCCAAAAAAAAATACCCAACAATACAATGTGTTGGTCCAAACATGTACTGGGCAAGGTCATCCTTATTGGATAAATCAACACAGCCATCCACGCATTGCCTACCAATTTTTTTCATCAAGAAATCATCACTAGGCTTTCTGTTATCCGAGAACAATCGTAGCCACTGACCCTAAAATTAGGGTTTGTACCATTGCCTACATCATTGAAATTGGACTGGGTAGAATTAACCTCAAAATCCCCATGCTTACCATCTGGGAGAGCCGAATCCACCTGTGCATGTGGAGGAGAAGAAGCCAACCCCGGAATTTGTCCTCCTGCATCCATCAGCTCCCTCTGACCAAGAGAACCATGTGAATCAGCAACGGCATTGCTAACTCCAGTTGAAATATCTCCTTGGGCCATGGCAGAGGGACAGTGAAGTGGATCGTCACATGCGGCATCATGGTCTTCTGGTTCCGAATCAGCAACAATCAGATCTTTGTCAACTTCATTGACTTCCACAATCGCTGGGAAAAGAGAATCAGGGCCTCCATCGAACTTCCCAGCTGGGCCAAACTCAAAATCATCCTCGCGAGGTTAGGCACAGAGATCTAGCACAATGAAAGGGTTTTCCAGATCGCCCACTCTGGTCTCCATCGAGGGGAAGAGGGCACCGCAGGACAGCCACAAGCCGAGGGAGTAAACAAGATGGGAGTATCAGGGGTTGCAAGGAACAAGGAGGAGGGGAGAGGGTGAAGGCGTCGCATGCCAGATCTACCAGAATCGCCTCCCAAGCAACCTCTTAGCCTTTGATGTCCCAAGGAGATGGGAAGAGTTGAGATATCCAACTGCTCGACTCGCTCGGTTATGGTGTGACAATCAGTCTGCCATTCATATTACATCAAATCCAGTTTTTCATGAGCGGACCAAACATATTAAAGTAGACTGTCACTTTGTTAGAGAGAAGTTGCGGAATGAAGATGTTGCGCTAAAGCATGTGAAGACTAGTGAATAACTTGGTGATATCCTTACTAAGTCTCTTTCGGGGAATCGAGTTGAGTACATATGTAACAAGTTGGACATGATCAATATATATACTCCAATTTGAGAGGGAGTGTTGTGAGAGAAGGGTAATTTCAATATTTTGTATGAGTACTATATATATCCTTAGAGTAATGAGAATGAAGATAAGTCTTTCCATTTTCTCATTGTCTTTACTAACAACAGTCAAGCCCTAATCTTCGGGATCCGGCTTACAATAAACAGATCGTAGTTACTTTTAAAAACTTCACAGATGTGCGACTTCATTTGTTAAGCAAGGGAAACACAGACATACACTAATAAAATGATGAAAACAGAACAAGCATAAGACATGTCCACAGAGTTGAGGAGCATACCCATGCCAATGAAGCCTCCAAAATTGTTCCAACAGTCCAGAAAGCCTGAAAAATAACCATCCAAGTGCCTCTTTCAGGAGCAGGAACAAACTCCAAGAACCATGACAAGAGTACAGGGCCACCTCCCAAACCCATTCCAACAAAAGCACGAAGAACAATTAATGTTGTATAGTTTGGAGCAAGGGCACTCAGAAACCCAGCAGCAGAAGTGACAGTCGCTGTGATTAGGAACCCTTTCCTGAGAAAGTGCAAAACAATAATATTAAAAAAAGAATGAGACTATAAGTTATACAACCCAACACATAGGCATGGTCAAAGTGTGAAGACAAAGGCTATATACAAATGTAGCATAAAACTTGAAACTGAAAAGATTTTGTTGAATCCACTCAAGGGTTACACATTGTTATACTTTTGTTTCCTTTTCTTATTATGAACCCAAAGAGAACCATACCACCATGCATTTCACGAGGTACGTATCAGAGCATGTGTAGTTATTGAAGAGAGTAAACTGATAATAGCATATGATAATGATTGCATCCTTGTCCTAGCCTGTTGTAATGCATTTCCAGAAATGTTGGATATGAAAAACAAATAAAAACAAAGGTGAGATAGATTAACAAAACTTTAGTTTCAAGTCCTCATCTCAACTTCACCATCTGGCTATACCATCATTAGTTGTTTAAGCTAATGGAATTGTAAGGTTTAACGTTGCACGTTGTGCTCAGTTGTAAATTGGGAATTAAGGGAGAACCAAAAGCAGAGTCCACACTAGCAGTCTGCACATAAGTAGCCTTACAAGCATATGCCGCACATCACCTATAGCCCAAAAGCTTAAGCTTTTTTCGGTATAGGCAGCAAAGCTCATAAGCTACCCCACTTTTTCGTTTCAACTCCAATGTGGTATTATCCAAACTCACACATCTGTAAACAAATTGTTGACAAAGTGAGTGGAAAATGGGAATCCTTGCTTCATTCACCAAGGGTTGAACCCTTATATACTACAATACATAAAAATACCAAAGTACCCTTAGTTAGCTAGCACTACACATATCACAACACTCCCCCTCAAGTTGGAGCATAGATATTAATCATGCCCACCTTGTTACATATGAACTCAACTCGATGCCCCGCTAATGATTTGGTGAGAATATCGGTAAGTTGATCACAAGTCTTTACATGGCTTAGTATAATATCTCCTTTCTGTAGCCTCTCTCGAACAAAGTGACAATCCACCTCAATATGCTTCGTACGCTCATAAAATACTGGAATTGAGGCAATATGAATAGCTGACAAACTATCGCACCACAACTGAGCGGGCCTTGGAGAATAATATCCCAACTCATCCAATAACTGCTAAAGAAAGGAGACATCGCTACTCAAGTAGGTTAAGGCACGATGGTCAGACTCGACACTAGACATGGCCACAACAGACTGTTTCTTGCTCTTCTAGGACACTAGATTGCCACCAACAAACACTCAATAACCCGTGGTGGACTTCCGATCAAATGGTCAAGTCCAATCAGCATCAGAGAAACTCTCTATATGCTGATGACCATGATCACTGTAGAGTAAGCCACGACTAAGACGTCCCTTAATATAATTGAGAATGTGCATGGCAGCTTCCAAATGAGGTACTCGAGGATCAGACATGAATTGACTAACCACACTAATAGAAAAGACAATATTGGGACGAGTAATGGTAAAGTAGTTTAACTTTTCCACTAACCGTCTGTATCTATCTAGATCAGCACACACCTCACCATCTTCAGGCATAAGTTTTATCCTTGGGAGCATAGGAGTATCACTAGCCTTTGCACCTATCATACCAGTGTCCTGAAGCAAGTCTAGAGCATACTTGCGCTGAGATAAAAAGATTTCCCGTTTACAACGGGCTACCTCAATACTCAAAAAATATCTCAAGGAGCCAAGATCTTTAGTTTGAAACTGATTCTGAAGAAAAGTCTTTAGAGAGACCATCCTTGCACTATCACTCCCAATGATAACAATGGCATCCACATAAACCACAAGGAGAATACAACCAGTGCTAGAATGACGAAAGAAAACCGAATAGTCCTTGGCAAACCTCCTCAAGCCAAAGTCTGAAATCACAGAGCTAAATCTTCCAAATTATATTTTAGGAGATTGTTTCAACCCATATAAGGACTTCTTCAATCGACATATATAGCCAGACTCCCCCTGAGCAACCATCCCGGGGGGTTGCTCCATATAAACCTCCTCCTGCAGATCACCATGAAGAAACGCATTCTTCACATCAAGCTGATGTAAAGGCCACCGAGAAGAAGCAGCAAGAGAAATAAGCAAACGGACAAGGGCCTTCTTGGCCACTGGAGAGAAGGTGGTGGTATAGTCCACACCATACATCCGGGCATAACCTTTGGCCACTAAGCGGGCCTTCAAACGGGCAACAGAGCCATCAAGATTCATCTTCATGATATAAACCCACTTACAATCAATAGCCCGCTTCCCTGGAGACAAGGGAACAAGGTCACATATCTGATTAGCCTTAAGGGCATCCATATCCTCAACCATAGCCCGCCGCCATCCAGGAGAGGCAATAGCCTCAGAGAAGGTCTGTGGAGTAGAGATAGAGTCCAAAGTAGAAACAAAAACCTACTGAAAAGGAGACACACTAGCATTGGAGATATGAGCAGACATCGGATATGAAACACAATTGTGTTGACCCTTTCGCAGAGCGATAGGGATATCCAAATCGGAGGGCAGGGAAGCAGGCAACAGTGGTGAGGAAGCCAATGGTGAAGAATCCAATAACGAGAAAGCAGGGCCAGCAGGGATTAGTGCAGGAGCATCGATGGAATCCCAAAGAACCACAGAACGAGGGCTCCGAGTATAGACCTGAAGAGGTGGAGGAACTGGAGGGGGAACTGGTGTACCAGGCAAAGAGGTCGGTGGAGTAACTATAGATGACTCAGAGGGAGAAATCGATGCACGAGGAGCCAACTCATAGATAAGAATATTATCCATAGGAGATGATTCAGATGGTCGCTTAAGAGTGGAAGAGGAAGAGGAAGAACCAAATGGTATAGGCTTATCAAACACAACATCGGTAGATATACAGAAGTGTCCCAACTCAGGTGAGTAGCACCTATAGCCTTTCTGTGTCCGAGAGTAGCCCAAAAAGATGCAGCGCAAAGACTTAGGATCCAACTTAGTAAGACCTAGCCAAATATCACGGACATACCAAGTACAACCAAAGATCTGTAAATGCAAAGGATGCAGAGAGTGATGAGGTAAAATCACGCTATAGGGAATCTCCCCCTGAAGAACAGAATATGGCATGTGGTTGATCAAATAAACTGCGGCCAAAACTGCCTCACTCTAAAACATCTTCGGCACACCAGTGTGAAACATGAGAGCTCGGGTCACCTCCAACAAATGCCGATTCTTCCGCTCTACAAGACTACAACCCCATTCCGAGGGGGTGTATCAGGACAGAAAGACTGATGGATAATACCATGCTGAGTAATGAAGGATGTAAACTGAGAGGAGAAGTACTCACGGGCATTGTCACTGCGAAGAATGCAGAAAGGAACAAAAAACTGTGTATGAATCTCAGCATAAAAAGCAGAGAACACGGAAAACAACTCACCACGAGCAGATAATACCATGTTGAGTATAATCACGTCATACGGGAATGATCATCCACAAATGTCACAAAATAGCGAAAGCTAGCGCAAGATGGGACCGGACACGGTCCCCAGATATCAAAATGCACTAGCTCAAAAGGGACAGAAGCTCGTGCATCACTCTGAGGTAAATATGTGGCCCGATGATGTTTAGCAAACTGGCATGCTTCACAGAATAATCGGGACAAGAACGGAGCCTCAGGACACAACCGCTTAAGACCAGAAAGAGCGGGATGGCCCAGGCGACGATGAAGATCATGAGCTGTGGAGATGTCCGCATGAGAAGCAATAAGGGAGGAGGCATTCTCCAACACATACAGCCCTCCTGATGTAAAACGACCTCTACTAATCTCACAAGAAGTGGAAGGAAATACAACACGACAATTATGAGTTCGAGCTAAGGGACTGGCCGATAAGAGATTCATCAGAAGATCAAGGAGATAGAGAACATATGAGATGGTGAGTGAAGTGGTCAAGGGAACAATCCCTACACCACAAACGGAGATATACGAGCCATCTGCAATCCGCCCATCAGAGTATGAGGAGGTAGAAAAGTAATCATGTAACAAACTGGAAGAACCTGTCATATGATCGGATGCCCCAGAGTCAATAATTCAGTCTCGAGGAGAAACAGACAAATAGAGTGAACTAACTGAACAGATGGTACAGAATAATTAGGGCAAGGACTGAGCCTCGAGACACAACCGCTTAAGACTAGAAAGAGAGGGATGGCCAGACGACAATGAAGATCAAAAGCTGTGGAGATGTCGGTATGAGAAGCAACAAGGGAGGAGGTATTCTCCAACACATACAGCCTTCCTGATGTAAGACGACCTCTACTAATCGTCTGCCTCATAGTCAGATCCTGAATCTCATAAGAAATGGAAGAGAAAACAACACGACAATTATGTGTTCAAACTAAGACACTGACCGATAAGAGGTTCATCGGAAGATCATGGGCATAAATAACAGATGACATAGTGAGTGAGGCGGTCAATAGAGCAGTCCCTACACCGCGAACGGAGATATATGAGCCATCGGCGATCCGCACATCTGGGTATGAGAAGGTGGAAGAGTAGTCATGTAACAAGCTGAAAGAACCAATCATATGATCGGATGCCCTATAATCAATAATCCACTCTCGAGGAGAAACATACAAATATGTGACGGAGTGAATGGACTGAATAGATGGTACAGACTGACCCAAGGTGGCCGATGACGGAACCTGTGAAATCTGGAGCAGTCGACTAAAATCAAAAAGAGAATGGCCACTCAAACGCCAACACTGACGACGAACATGACCCGCATGGCCACAAGTCCAACAAATAACACCTCTATGAAAGCGTCGACCCCGGATAGAAGAAGACATCGGGCAAATCCACAACAGAGGGATCAAGTCAACGAAAGCAAGGGGAAAAACAAAAAACCAATCGCTGTGAAATGATCAATCAGAACATATCGACAACTGTGAACCAAGTAAAGGGCACCCTGAGCCGAAACGAACCGAAGAAACCAAGCACTAAAGTCAGTAAACATGAAGCCATGGGACCAAGTGACTGCCAACATCGATAATCAACGATCAAGAGTGTCATAATCGGCAAGGCCGCAAAACAAGCCTTAAACGGGTCTCCACAGAACAAATCCACAACCGGACAAACCCCAAAAGTGAGCTGTCAAAGGAAAGTGAAGGAACGTAGCCGAGTCGACAGTCACCAAACTAATATAAGCATCCCAAAAGATCATCAACAGTCACACAATCGATGGTCATTAGCAAGCAACCAAGGGTACGAACCACAACGCCAAACTCGAACTTGAACACATCAAAACAATGTCATAAAGAAGGAATCAAGGATCGATTATAGACGAAGAAAGGACCAGCAGGATGAGGGGAGAATTCTGGCCTGAGGGGTCATCGGCGACCGTGCGTGGCGCATGGGACGGCAGCGCGTGGGCCCACGCACAGGTGACCTAGGACGCGCGTGACAGTGCGTGAGCCGAAGTCCAGCGAAACGGCTGAAATTGGTTGGGCGACTTGAAGTTCTCTACCTTCCTATGTGGTCAATCGTCGAAGAAAATGAAGATCCGAGGCTCAAGCTTCACAACCCTTGCAGCGGTAAAATGGCCACTTGCGGATGGTGGTTACCGGAGCTGCATCGGCTAGTGGGTCCACCACCACAGTGGTCGCCGGCCATTGGGCTATCCTAGGCAGTGGTTGGTCGGTGGTAAAAGGTGGTGGTGAGTGAGAGAAAGTAGGTGGCTAGGGTTTTCTTAGGAAATGGTGGACCACGGCTGCAAATGGTTTTAGGGATGAATTAAAATTTGCTCTGATACCATGCTGAAAAAGTGAGTGAAAAATAGGAAGCCTTGCTTCATTCACTAAGGGTTGAACTCTTATATCACTAAGGGTTGAACACTTATATACTACAATACACAAAAATACCAAAGTATCCTTAGGTAGCTAGCACTACACATATCACAACACAAATCATCCCCGCAGGTGACTTTCAATTCAGTGCACTCCCCATAGAACTGAAATTTGTGCAACGGCACCAGAACCACCGCCAGTACACAAGGTTGTATCACTAAACTGAGCCACGAGAGGGCAATATGAACGGCTTATCACATAAATCACTGAGTTGAATATCAAGCATTTGTTATGTAATATGTTCTGTCAACAGTTGTGTTTCCAATAAAATAATTTCTGTGCTAACTTTGTTTTGGGCAAAATATCTATTAATACGCCATTTTGCTTATGAATAACAAAAGTAATCATGTCATTAGCTACATTTCCTTTTTCAAGCTTGAATATGGAACTCTGATTGCTTTCAGGTCCCCAAGGCAATTGTTTTTCTTGAGCACATAACCTTTTTTTTCAGAAAATGCAGTTTGGCTGATAACAAACCTACGACATTAGAGTCAAGCCACAAAAAGGCCAATATCCCAGAAGCGTAGTGAGAAGTCAGAGGATTTAGGAACTTAGAACCATAAGCTAACTCTAACACTGGTAGCTTGAAGTCTTCGTCAAACAGCTCCTGGGAGCAACCGTCAAGCATTAATTTATTGATGTACACGGTTTGAATTTTCTTTCTAGAATATATTCGCAAAGATTACAGAAGAATAAGCAAGTATCACATATGGCATCAATTCAGACAAAGCAATTCAACTTCAACAAGGAGATGTATCGAATCATCATCATTATATAAACAAACAAAGCACTTGCCTCCTCCCATATTTATCTGAAACGACACCCCATGAATATGCTCCAATAAGCATGCCAGCAAACACTGCAGTAGTAATTAGGCTCTCTTCAGTTGAAGAAAGGTTCCACTCTAACTGAACAGCTGGTCCAACAAAGGAGAGAAGCATCATTTCCATTGCCTCTGAGACCCAACCAAATCCAGCATAAGCAAGAACAAGAATTTGAAATTTCCCAAAACCCATGTGAACAAGGGCTTCATCCACAGTGTACCTGTGTCTCTCGCTCTCCATCTGAAAGCATCAACAAGATACATGATGTGAGTTTAAACAAAATAATTCCATGGTATGAAGCAATATGAGTATATGACTGCAGTGAAGCAGGTGTGATTAATAAAGCAGTAACACTCCTCATGGCATGCGCCTCAGTTAATATACATATGACATGGGCCTAACAAACAGCTAATACTATTAGATCAGATAGAGCACCAAATGCATGTAGAAAAAGAAGGCAAGAGAAAATATTTAGACACTGTGCAATCATGTCATACACAACTTCATGACAGGGCAACATGATTATTAAACGAGCAAGAGTTGTTCCACAAAACATCAGTTGAGTGAGCAAATAGCCAATCATAAAAATAGGCATTATCATGGAGTAGTCATACGGCGGACAACAGTCTCCATTGTATTCTCAAATAGAGTGGTCAAACAGGAAACTCATTCCAGAGCACCAGGGAAACAAACATATACTATAACTACAACCATACCAGGCCAAATCAACCTATTGTTGAAAATATCGTATAATCATCATATGAAGAGTTCAACAGATGCAACATTGTCAGTTACTATTTTGGACAATTAAGAAATTCACAATGAAGAGAGTTAGTGACAATCATAAAAGAAACAAGCATGTAAAGCTTAAAAGATTACTTGAAATATCTTTTTTTTTTTTTGAAAAAAAAATCATTTCAGATATTGATAGGATAGGACCGACACAGTTCATATAGATAGAGTGCAAGGTACTGGCCATTTCTGTGCAGAACTTCTGGTTATTTTCACACCCCAACTGATAAGGCCTGACAGCAAAAACATTGAAGAGTACTATAACATGAACTTTTATGAGATACCAGGTAGTTTAGGTATGCTGTATACAGATTGAGATGCATGTTAGGTGACAATAGTTTTCATAATGAGCAGTCGGCTAATTATTTCCCTTTTGAGTGTGTTTGATTGTCGGATTAATTTTGACCGGATATATAATATAACGGATATAAAGAGGTATTATGAAAGAGGATATTAGCAAGAGTATTATATATCCGTTAAAAGGAAAGGGTAATAGGTGTTTGTTTCACAGATTAAAACACCGGATATAATGTTTTTTGACAAAATTGCCCTCCTTCAATTGAAGAACTTGGTAGTCGATGAACTCAATCGCATGAGAAATTGATGAACCCTAATCGCATGAGAAATCGAACAAAAATCAAAATCATGAACCCTAATCGCAGTCGATGAACTCAATCAATTGAACCCTAGTCAAAATCAATGAACCCTAATCAAAAAATCATGAACCCTAATCTCAGTCGATGAATAAAAAAATCGCACTCGATGAACTCAATCGAAATCGATGAACAATATCGAAATTGAAATCGCTATCAGAATCGAAATCGAAATCGAAATTGAAATCGAACGAGTTTGAATTTGGCCACGAACCTAATCCACGAAATCAATGAACAAATCGAAATCGATGAAATCCAACTTTTTGTTGAACAAAATCAATGAACCCTAATCCGTCCAATTCCAGCTTTTTGAATATGGCCACGAAATCGAAATGGATGAACTCCAGCTTTTAGTTGAACAAAATCGATGAACAAAATCGAAATCGATGAACAAAATCGATGAACTCCAGCGGGTGGGATATGGAGTAACGAGGGAGGGTAGTTACTCTATATCCAATGTTTTTGCTGGATATGCAGTCATCCGGATACTATATCTGGAGTTTATTTTACACACCAAACAATGGATAATAGTCCATCCCAGATATGTAGTACTGTCCGACGTTCCAAAACCGAGAATCAAACACACCCTTTCTCTCATCCACCATCATTTTTTTACAATTATGCTATGAAGCTTCACTCAATGGTTTTCTGATTCATGAAGTCATCAGATCCGACAGATTCCAGATAAGTTTTGCTATAGCGCACAGTTCACAAAACAAAAGGTTTTCCAGACAAAAATAAAAAAGCATAAGCATGTACACAATGCCTACAAGAAGAGGGATTTCACCTTCTTTTAGTGTTGGATCCACCTGTGATATATGTCAGCTCTCGTCTTGCAGGGTGGCCTCAGACCATCTGAAGGGTTCTGTACCGGGTTGTTCAAAAATTAACCACCTAGCAAATCCATATAGGTTAGGAGAAATATTGAAATAACAAATCAACTATTTGAGGAGTACATTTACAAGGGTTAAGAAAAAAAAAATATAGGAGAGACACAGAACAAATACATGATTTCGATGGGGATTCGAGGCTTCTAGACTCGTTATCTAGACAATTCACACGCAATGTACTGAAGCGTGCATATGCAGCATACATTGCTTCATATATACTTTTTAATCACCAAATATATCAAAGGATTGAGTAATTCACAGATTGCACTAAGAAAAGAGCTTCATTTATCTGTCTATGGTTAAGTTTTGGAAAGCCATGGCGGGTGTACATGAGACCAAGATTATGCTCTACAGTACATCCTTATAGAGGAAGGAAAAAGAAAGAGGTTAGCTTGCATTTAATTACTAGAAGATAAGAATTCAGAGAATTCAGAAAGCCAAACTCTAGGCCACAACACCACTTAAGTTAGATAAGGCAAGACATATACAACTCCTGTCCACTATCACATTGTCCAGGTATACTATCCATTTACCATCTTGACGATAAAGCTTCTTGTTTTTCTTTGCTTGACTTGACTGAGCATCATAGGCCATGCTTACATCCTATTATCCCTACTGAATCTTTCTTTGCAAGCTTATGTCCAAGAACATTGCCAGTTCACAGCTCAATAGCTAGTTTAGAGATGCAAAAACTAAGGAGCGAAACAAAACACCAAAAACACAGAGATTCTGAGATGGCCCTTTCTAATTTGCACGCACATGGACCCTTCATTTTTTGCAAGAAGTGCACATAAGAGTATAAAACCACACACCAGATATTGATATGGCTTCCATTCAAGCAACCCTTTGACTTGATCGAGGTCACACTTTCTCTGATATCATGTTGATGAATACAACTCTACTAAAAGGTCAACCTTGTGGTAAAACACCTATGAAATATATTTATATGTTAACACACTCTCTTATTCGAATGTGCTTTGGACTTGAAGCGTGGACTAAGTGCTAAATAAATGGAGGAAGAATGATTGAACTTATGACATTTGGTCACAACACATTGAGTAATAAAAGATCAACCTTATAATAGAAGGTCCACGAAATATATTTGTATATTGACATACTCAAACCATTGCCCCCATCAACCAAGCCCCAGTGAGCCTTCTGTCCCACCTCGCCAGGGCAATAAAAAGCGGAGATACCTGTAGCCAACTGAACGTTACATATCTTGTTTCCATCATTGTCTTCGTCTACCCCATGTTGGAAAATGGTTCTTACATTTCATTCTTCTTGCCGAATTAGGAGAAACCCCAGCAGCTTCTGAAGCACAAAAGGAGAAACCAATCTTCTCCAAATATCCACAATAACTGAACTACGATCACATTGATTGCTAATCAAAATTTCGCAGTGCTAATATCCAAAACACTAGAGATCAGAAAAATTCAATAAAACACTGTCATGGGGAATCTATGAGAGAGCATTGAATGACAAACAGGTCAATTTGGCAAATGAGAACTACACAGAAATAGATTAGATCTTAAGTAAACTGATTTCGAGCTCCATCAATCCGCGAGATATGCAAATACCTTTGATCAACCAGTACAATTCGAATCGAGCCTTTGCAGCAACAATGGTTTGCCTTTTCAATGCTTGCTTTGCGTCTCAGATTCTGCGCCTTGACCGCTCCGTTTTCGTCTTGCGTAGCTTCAAATCTCTGCACATTGAAGAGTTCCTTCGCACGCTGTTGCTGGAGAAAAGTCGGGGGAGAAAAGAAAGGAGGACGACGCCGAGGAGATGGTGGGGAGACGGAAAAATTTAAAAAACTATTTATACACATTTGTGGCGTGTCACACGAAATCAAATTCTTGTTTTTACACATCCATACAAGTAATGATACATGTACAACAACTAGAAATTACGTGAACGTTCTTACAATTTTATTTACTGTTACAAAAATTATTCGTATTCATATCGTGCTTATATTATGCTGTGTATTTTATATATTTTTTAATAAAAAAGTATAAAAATTATATCAACATTAGACTCATTATGATCCTCATAAAAAATTATAAATTTTGACTATAATATTTTTATATTTGGTAGATTATACAGTGAGATATAGAAAAAAAAAATTATACATTATGTATAATATTATGTGAAATGATGTGAGAGGGGAGAGAAGAGGATAACCAATAAGAATCTTTCTCTTGGCCATGTAGGACAATTTAGAGAGGGATAGATTCAAAATATGTCCTACTTTATTACACATATATTTGTGCACAATATCATATACACTATTTAATTTTAATATATTTACATCCCGCAGAAAAGTAGGTTTCAACCCACGGATTTCGTCCCGTTAGTTTCAACCCATCGGATTTTATCCCTTCAGTTTTCAGTCCGTCGGTTTCATACTGTCGATTTTCAGCCCGTCGGTTTCATCTAGTCGCATTTCAACCCGTCGTATTTTAGCCTGTCGGTTTTGTTGGGAATATTACTTGTTAGGATCAATATTCAATTAAATAATCGGATGATTAAATCTTTAATCCTTAATCCCATTTGATTCAAGAAGGAGAAGAAACAACAATCGACTGAAGCGGAAGCATAACTGCATCCATTGCCGGAAGTAAGTCTGTAGCGGATTCGATCTTCTAGATTAGCGTATGTGGGTTTCACAAGAGAAACTACGTTTCTCTCCTTCTTCTCTCTCTGGTGATGGGGAGGCCAAAAGAGAAAATCCTAAAATGATTCTGATAACACACGTAACCCATGGACCATAATCCTCCTTATATATTAATTAATTTGGATATAATTAATTAATATATAATGGTATGTAAATACCAATTCGGCCCCTCATCAAAATAGTAATTACCATAGTGGTTTCTGCATATTATTTCCATAACATTTAATACCCCATTAAATCTAAACTTTATTAGACCACTTAATAAATCATAAATGATAGCATAACACATTAATAAATACATACATATGTGACCCAAATTATTGAAATAATCTAATAATCTCCCACTGGACCACATGTGTATCTTAGAAATGTGTCAACCTTATGAGCTCCTGAAGTATGCTATCATGCATGTTAGGTATTACAATCTCGTTCATCAACTACATAGACATAGGATCAAAGCAGTATTCCGTTCACAT
>JAOWBR010147629.1:0-13704 GCA_028571145.1 Dionaea muscipula
GGAAGTCACATTAGCAGACTGAGGAGCAGAGGGCCTGCCATGTAACTTGAAGCACCTATCCCGAGTATGACCAGGAGCCTTGCAATGAGCACAAATGGGTCGGCCATCAGGAGCAGAGGTGGCAGTGGAGGACGGGCGACCATGAAACTGATAACAAGTCTTAATGATATGGTCGGGACACTGACAATGAGTGCAAAATGGACGATCTCCCCCTCTACCTCAGCCACGGTCACGGGATCTCCCGGAGCTAGCAAGTGCAACACGATCACCACTAAAAAGATTAAACTCAGAAGATGGCCTAATAATAGCTCTATTGGCCCTTGAAAAGGCTTCAGTTAATGATGTCTCCTTGCTAGCTAGAATCTAGGATCGAAAAAAATTATGCTCGGAACGTAGACCATTGAGGAAACCCATAATAAGCAGCTGCTCATGCATCTTCGCCATGTCAGCATTGATTGGCATCAGGATATTAAATTCCTTAGACAACTTCTTATAAGAGGCAAAGTAGTCACTCAAAGATAAATCACCCTGATGAGGATGAAAAAGAGACTGAGGTGCATCATATAAACGATTCAAATTATCTTTTCCAGAATATAGAACAACCAGATATTCCCAAAGTTCCTTAACAGAATCACAGTGAGAAACCAAAGTAGAGACTCGAGGCTCTATGGAATTAATCAATCTAGTATAGAGACGGGCATCATCCCTCGCCCACAACTTAGCCGCCAATGGTTCCTTATCATCGCTTGGACTTGCCTTAGTAAGATGATCCTCCATTTTCATACCTCGGATAGCAAATAGAACCATTTTCTTCCCGTGAAAATAATTTTTACCATCTAAACGTTGAATAAGTTTAGTGATGACAGGGATAACCTCAGACATAACTGTCTTGGACTCATTATTATCCGAAGTACTTGCCATAGCAAATAGTAGAAAAGAGGAATCTCCAAGGAATACTATTATACTAATACCGACACTCAAATACAAAGGGCATCTTCTTACAGGCAGTGACAGTAGCATTTCTTCCAAAGGCAGTAGCATTTCTTTCAAAGACAGTAGGATGTTTCATACTCAAAGTTTCAAATGAACACATAATACCAGAGAAGTTGAATAAGCACACAAACGGGAGAGATGAATCAGCTCGAGGAGGGAGACATTCTGTATGGAGGAAGTGTCGTCGGCGCATGGTGGCGTGTGAAGCCCACGAACGGCCGGTCTTAGTGGCGCGTGGAGGTGCGTGAGGCAACGCCCGATTGAACGGTTAGGTCTCCAACGAGCGACTGGAGGTCCTCTACCTTCCTATGTGGTCAATCTTCGAAGACAATGAAGATCTGAGGCTCAAACTTCACAACCCTTGCGGCGGTGAAATGGCCACTTGCGGCTGGTAGCTGCCGGAGCTACGTCGGTTGGTGGGTCCACCACCACAGTGGTCGCCGGCCAGTGGGCTATCCTTGGCAACCCACTGGCTAGGGTTTAGTGGTGGTGAGTGAGAGAAGGAAGGTGGCTAGGGTTTGCTGGTGGTCAGCTGCAGAGGAGTTTAGGGATGAAGAAAAATTGACCACGACTGCAGGGAAGTTTAGGGATGAAGGAAAATTGGCTTTGATACCATGTTGACAAAGTGAGTGGAAAATGAAAAGGCTTAACCTCTAAAGAGGCTAGGCACTTATTTTATATATATGGTACATTGAGCCATACATAAAGTATCACAATAAACCTAACCCAACACTAAGACTAACTAAAGCCCACTAAATTTAACTCATTGTTCTCAACAGTTTCCAAAATTGGGAGGGCATCGTATAAGGTCGAGCCGCCAGGCTGGATGAAGAGGGTCCATCCTGTGTTTCATGTGAGCTGCTTGAAGCCTTACCATCCAAACAAGGAAGAACCCTCAAGAAATGTGTCCCACAGAGCCAACATCAGATCGAAGTCACCGTCGAAGCCAACAGTTGAGGAGATACTGACGGAGCGGGAGGTGACTACATCAAAAGGCCAGAAGAAGAAAGAGTTCTTGGTTAAGTGGAGGGCCAACCCGTTAAAAGAAACCAACACTGGTGAGGACATAAAAGGAAGTTGAAGAGTTGATGGAGTCGACGAGGACGTCAACAACATAAGTGGGAGAGGATGTCACGATCTCATCACTCTAGACTCTTAAGTCTTGTAATTATCATAGGATTCTTTACTTTCTTGTCATTTACTTTTCATATACGAGGATCGACAAGTCAATCTTGTGACTATGTAAGTTGGTACTACTTGAGAGGGGTGTACGGTGTCTCGTGCAAGATTGATAAATGACCCTATTACTCTTTATGAGGAATAAACTTCTTTCATACACTGTTACCTACTTGTTGTTCAGCATTATGATTGATAATTAATGATCATCACAGGTGTTTGCGTGATTCACTAACTTAATAGCGATAAGCGATCATTCTCTTTAACTGAGAATTCGAGATTAAGGCTGAGATCCTAACGTGGATCTGCTGCGCGATCCGGTCAGGGGAGCCGGACCGTGACACAATGCAACTACTGTTAAAAAAACAAAATTATGGGCATCCATACGTGACCTCAACTCAAGTGATCAAGTGACAATTTCATGCAAGTCTTGCATCCCTTGTATAGGGTAATCGGTGACTCTAAGCACCAGATGCAATCGTCAATTTATTTTGATAGCATGCACAAAGATATTTGATAAGCAATTGTTTCCACAAATCTTTTTATGTTGAAACTGTGATGTTGGCGACTTTCATTCCGCGTTCGTGGTGTTTGGACAGCTTTTGGTTCACTTCTCTCTTGGTTTGTGGTGTTTTGGAGCTGACACGCCCGTGCCTGATGAAGCACGCCCGTGTTGGTGGTGGTTCGTGGTATGTGTATTCGGCAGAGGCATGGCCGTACTTCGAGCAGCAAAGCAGGCACAGCCAGGAGAGGCATGGCCCGTCCATTCTATCTTAGATTGGTGTTTAATTTAGAATTCATAAACTGTTCCAACTCCATTAACGGGTGCAAAAATCACAGGGAAGTTGGAATAGAAGGAAGCAGTGCCCATCTACACCAACCCATGTCATTCACAGGCTAACATGAGATCAGAGATAGAGAGGAAAGGAGAGAACCTAGGAGTAGATGAGCCTCTACCAAGCTGACCCTCGTCATTTCTCCCCCAAGTCCACAGCTCTCCCCGTGAAGTGACCGCAAGGGAGTGATAATGCCCTGCACTCACACTTCGAACATCAGACGGCAGACCCGCGATCCTCAAAGGTTCATAGGCATCTCCGCCAATTCCAATCACGGAAGTGGGCAAGCCCAGAGCCCCTTGGCTGCCATCTCCGAAGCTCATCACGGCGGTAAAGATTGAGCTTCCATCCCTCGCAGTACTCCGGCCATTGGTTGATTCGGAACTGCAGCGTCTGTACCTTTGAAGGGCGAAGATCGGCTCACATCTCTTTGAAATCAACTGCAGCAGCATCCTTTGATTGCTCGCCCGAAAGCTTTGCATAGCTGATTTCAAGGTGGATCCTGTTTCGACTACGATTATTCTGCGATTGGATTTTTCCCATCCCTTACTATTATTGCTTTTATTTTTATTTTTTTTTATTTTGATCGATAAAAAGATGTTTATTGCCTATGATGCGATTGGCTCTTTGGTGTGATCATTTTGTATTCACATGAACTATTTTGTGTGTTTTATTAATAAAGATGTGTTTATTGATCAAAATAAAAAGAAATTATTGTTTTTATTATTATTATTAATATCATCATCACCGGATTCACCTCTGCCGCCGCCACTACTATTAATTATGATTGTCATAACTAATTATTATTATTACTATTATTATAATCATCATCATTAATATTATCAATAATATTGTAGTTGTTACTACTAATATTCATTGCAATTATTTTTATTTTTATTTTATAATTATTTTCTTTAACTATTATTATTGTTATTATTACTACTACTACTACTATTAATTTTTTAGTTTTATTATAATTATTATTATTGTTGTTATTTTCAACCACCGCATAGTGGAGAGGGGTAACAACCGCTGACTATGTCAGATAGATTGTTACCATCGTCGCATACGACAAAATCTTGAGTTTGAGTCATATGGGACTCAACTCCAATTGAATCTCATAGGACTCGAACTGGAGAGGGGAAAGAGGGAAACTCATTCCTCTATAAAATAAATCAAGCAACTATTGAAACAAAATTATTCCCTTTACGTTTCCCTTGCCTTTTTCCCTCAACCAAACGCCATCATAATTGTATCTTATAGTTTTTTTTTTTCTCATACATACACCTCAATATTTTAATCTTTGTAAAGTTCATCTTGTTAGACAAAAACCTTATCGAACACACTCAATAATACGCGGGAACAAACTTGTCCTTTATAAAGAACCCGTAAGGAATGCAATACAATAAAACAAAGTAACAGAGCCATCGAATTCACTATACCAATGAATTAAGTACACCAACCTCAAACGCTTCTTATGTCACAGTTACTCAAAAATAAGTAGAAAAACAATCAAGAATCAACAGTTTTTGATATAAAAAACTAAAAAAGTAATGACGAACTAAGCCTAAACTAGGATTAACAAGGAAACTGATTCCCACTCCAATCTCTTCTCAATCTGAACCTGGATACTGAGCAATTGAATGCCTTGAATATAATGACGTTCTTTTCTTTTCTCTTCTCTTCCTTTCTCTTGCTCTCCTTTTTGGGTTTCGGTCTTTTCATCTAACTGTTAAAAGAAACCTATCTTTTTCCTTTTCTAAAAACGCTAAAAACAACCAACCCTAATTATCGGGGCCGTACCCCGGCCAACCCGTGGTGGCTTCTGGTTTTCCATCCTCTACCCCGCAGAAAACCAGTAGGTTCTACTGTTGTGGTGGCCACCACAGGTTGTCTGTAGCGATTACCGGTCTTTCGTCCTCGAACCTCAAATTCCTCCGATTTTGCTCCACGCATGTTAAAAAGCTTATACAAACACATCTTTTGTACATGATGATGTTTCAAAGAGCACACCACACCATAACACACCGCAGCATGTTCTGCTATGTTACCTCAAAAGTACAAAATCAGAATAATTGGGGTGGTCCCGGTTACACGTCTTCATACAATGAAAACCAAATCTTCAATTCAACCCCGTTCGCTTTGAAAATTAGATTTCAAATCAGAGCCTTGTGGGCTGGAATGGATGAAAGATTCTTTCTTGAGACTAGTCTTCTTCCTTCCATGTCAGGCAAGGAATGCTAGTTGTTACTTGTGTCATTAACTACAATTTTTCTAGCAACTAATTTTCAACTCATCGACTAAAATGTTAGCCTGACGGACGTTTGCTTGCACATTCAGGGACCAAACCAAAGGTCAAGCAAATATAACATCACAAAACAACGAGAGCTTATAATTATATATAATATCATATTGATTCATGATTATTGAATTCGATCCAATTATACAGATATGGAAAGGTAAAAGTTGCAGTTGCAGAATAACAATTGGTATGCCTTTCACAGTGCAATTTGGCACTGGGAAGCCCAAGCCAGCAGGGTGGTTTTGGTTTAGTAGCAAAATCACACAACATTCAATCAAATTACATGAAATTAAAGGCTTCGTCTAATAGAATCATCACACAAAAGGATAATGAAGTCCTAACCTTTGGATCTATATATGGTACAATGAACTCTGAAAGCAACACGAGTGTTGCTAACATATATAGGTCTCTTCAGAGGTCCGTGAAAACAGCAAACAAGTCGCCATTGATGTAATCATTATCAACTAAACTGACCAAATAGTAGCTGCCTTGGACCTGCAAAATCGGCATAAAATCATATTTATGAGCCATACTTCCAATGACCCTAACTTTATTGGCCTTTATTTGGCCATATTGTTTTCAATCATACTACTTTTCATAGTTCAAAAGGAAACTAAACTAGAAAATCCAGAATCAACTATCGAGGATGAAAGGGGCAAGCAAACCTCTTCAAGCAATTTCCTGGATGGGTCACCCTCGGGGTATAGTTGAGCCCAAGCTCTGGACCAGATCTCAAATGCCTCTTCCTTCCAGACCACAAAGCTTGCAGGATCTACAACAGTTGGTTGGATGACTTCCCTTGCAGGGAACACTCCCCATGTAACAGCATTTACATCAGATGAGCCAGCGTTGGAGATCCAGTTTCCGTCTTTGCTAACAGCCATATACGTCAAATATGTGAAAGTTTCACATTTCTGGACAAGCGCATCCAGTTTGCCCTTTGAGCAGAAGAATTCCAGATAGGCCTTTTGATACACATATCCACCAGGTCCACCCCAACCTAGGGATAATTAAATAGACAATCAAATAGGATGCATTCGTTGCCTCTAATTACCTACCTATACATAAGTAATCAGTCAAAGTCTTTTGATTTTGGCTCGGTTTTGTTTTGTTTTGGTAAACAAGGGATCTTCTTCTCTCAACATCGTCCTACGACTACTATGCATGTACTGCAATATATAAGCATTGCAAGAAGATATTGTTTTTACACAAACAGGGAGTTATCATGGAAGTGTCTTTCAGATAAGCACTTGTAAATTACCGAGTAGCACACATTCAAAAAAAAAAAAAACAATCATGAGTGAAAACAATGTTCATCAACTTTGAGCTGAATGCACTATATCAGAAATTCTACCATGCAAGATGCAGTAATGACCATCTGAATTGGATAAGAGGGATCATTCTTCTTCAATAAGTTTATGTTCAACCCAAGAGAAAACAAGAACCCTTCTGATCAAACCATCATTTCTCTTTTTTTTTTCTCTCTTCTGCAATATATAGAAGCAAGAAATTGCTGGAGAAAAATGCATTCCCAACATGAGCTTCTATCTGAGTGAAAATATGCCAGCATATAAATGCATCTATGATGGGGATATCAAGAGATGAACGGTAGGAACAAAGTCACAGACGATCCCAAACATATGAAGAAAGGCAAAACTCTTACAACACATTACAAACCCACTTTTCCAAGGAACTCATATGAAGAAAGGCAGCAGATATTGCAACATGCTAGATCGCTTTGATGACAAAAAGTGAGAAACCTCAAGGCTAACTTCTGAACAGAAATAGATAACCCTTACCGACAGTAGGTGAGTCAGATCTTTCTCCATTAACTGCCGGTTGGCTATTGATGGTGAGAAAGCCCTTTAGGTTTATGTTACCCAGTTTCTCATTTATGATCTTAGTCTCTGGCTGAAGGCCATCAAGTCCAGACCATGGGTTACTCCTGAGCTTTCCCAGGCAGAATTTACTAAATTTCTGAACCAACATGAAGAGCCACTTTCAGGTGAAATGTTCACCACAGCTATTATCATAAAAGAACCAACAACAATTATACCTCACATATATCTTCAACACTTTTCAAAGGCACGACCCACTCTTCATGAAGCTTTTTGTCAAGTGACCTTGGTCGCATAAACTAAGAGAAGTACACGAGGTTAGAGCCTTAATGAAAAAATGAGGAAGCAGTGAAAGTAAATCTATCTCATCATATTCATGCAGCAGCTAATTCAGAATCTCAGATGTGTCAAATTTAACGAGGCAATATAAATTAGAAAGATTTTGGACTGCAAGTTAGCCAACAAGAATTATGTGACCAAATAATAAAAATATTATGATCAGCCACTGACTCCAAGATTTAATATTTGTCTCTATTATCTAGCGGCATTCGTGCTTTGGTGCTAATATTGTTTGCTCAGCAGCTCAAATATCAGAAATCTTCCAAAAAAAAAAAACAAGAAAAAGAGAGAAGCAAAAAGGCCAAGAAAGCATGATGTTGTCGCACTGCAAGGAACAGGCACACCCCCAAATTCTGCAAGAGTTGTGATGCCACACTACAGATAATAATCAATTAAAAGCTTTAAAATTGAAGGTGAACCAGAAAACTATGGTTCAGTGAATTGCTGAACACAGGAATTTGAGAAAGTTGTAAGAAATTCCGACCAAACCTTTAATTATGTAAAAGAATCTAGGGCCGAAATTTTCAACTCTGCCCCTAATGATGGATTTCTCTTACACCACATGATGCAATGCAAACCCTCTACTGTCAGAAGGGAAAGGACACAGCTATCAACCAATCAAGTTCTTGTTTTTTTTTCTTTTTGGTCTTGGAATCAAGTATTTTTAAGTCTGGTTGTTCAAAATTCAACAAAAATACATATCCTCTGCAGTACAACAGGAACAAAATCCAAAATAAAGGAGAATTTGAAGAAAAGCAATAATAAGAACTTTAAGTTCAGCCGAAAGATAGGAATTAGTACCGGTTGGAGATCAAACCAAAAAGGGAAAACATGGTGAGAATTGGAAATCTAAAAAATGCAAAGGAAAACAGAAACAAACACTAAAAAAGGAGTGCCACAAATTCTTCAAGCAGAAATTTTTATGAATTTTCAGAACTTTTCAAGGTGATAATAGTCCTTAGTTACCAGGATCCGTAACTCTCTGCCTCCTTTATACCAACAACTTCCTAAAATTCAAATTCATCAATCTCTATCCCATGAAAGCACAGACCAGGAAACTGACAAAGCTGGATCAGATTTAAGAAATGTTTCAGTTTCTGACCTTATTTTAATTGAAAATTTCACGTGGTAAAAAGCTCATGCAACAATTTTTTTAAAAAAAGAACTAAACAAAGGACGGAGAGAGCGAGAGAGAGAGAGAGATGCCACCTGATAGTCAGCTAATGCTCCATAGGCAGGATTACGAGAATCACCCCATCGACCATGTGGATATTGGTCCCACGCAAGAGTCCTTGATAAGTAGCTTTTGGGACGATTGGCCCTGTCAATATTACCGAGATTTCATATGCTCGAGAAATTAAGTGTACAGAAAGGTTGATTCCAGAACAACTAAAATGATTTCCTCGAGGCTGAAATTTTAAGAAAAAGAGCAGAGCATACCAAAATATTGGTCGAACATCCTCCTTTACCCGGTTAACATTTGTAGGCCGCCTCCATGGAAGAGACCTCGAGATTTTAGTTTCTTCAATAAACCCAAGATTCTGCAGTTTTTTTCATAGCATATGTGAGCAATAATTGTATAATAAAGGGTCAGGTCATAAAAAAAATAGGCCCCTAGAATAACCATCAATATCGCCAATGCGGATTTTTCCATATTTAGAGTATAAAGATGCAACTGTTTAATGCCATTAGCCAAAATCTTCTTGCACATTTCTGTTCCCAGGTGAATTCCATATGCTCTAACAGCTTCTTCATTGTCCTTTATAGGCTCCAAGGCATCCGTGATTTCAGCAGGAATCTACAGTATTTCATCGAGTAAAAAAGAATAATTCAGTCCAGCAGCAAGACAGCAAAAGAAAGTTAGAAACACGGAAGCACCAGAACAACTATTCATGTTGCTTTCAAGACCAAATCCACCCTCAGCCTCCAATGCCCACAAACACTGCATTTGTGAGGATGGCCACTTATGCATTGTTCCAGGGGCACAAAAAAGGGAATGAGATGAGTTCATATGTATACATGCTTGACAGCTATATAAATTATAGGGGCATTACTACAATAGTTTCCCTCCTCCTTTAAAACATGAACAAAACAAAAAACGCATGCCAAGGGAGACAAGTAATAGGCAACACTAAATACTGGGCATCAAATGATACCATCCAGCCAATTTCACAAGTGGTGCAACTTATAAGGGAGAAAAAAGAAACCTAAACACAGGCTAGCAAACTGTATTTTTAAAGAGAATGTTGTAGCACAGATTTTATACCTTAGTTTTGCTGAAACCAGTCATGCGTATGAAGCCCTTGTAGTTATTAATGGGCATAATTCCAGGAACTATAGGACAAGTGATTCCAATTTGACGGCAATCGTTAACAAACTTCAAAAATATATCAGTATCATAGAATAACTGAGTAATTATAAGATCTGCACCAGCATCAACCTGTATGAAAAACTCAGCATTAGATAACACAGGAAAGTAAAGATAAAAGGTCAAACAATAGAAGTAAGGGGCCAAAAACATATAGGAATAAGTTATTGACAGATCATGGTACGCCTCACTGCATTCCCATTTTTCAAATGACTAAGTTAGTATAAATTCTAATTCTCTACATGCTCAGTTAGCATTCTCTCAAGACAACCCCAAAAAACTTATCACCGTAAACAAATAGTTAATAATGCATTTGTTCATTATCGAATTGGCATCCTGAACTCAAACTACTTGGAAGCATCTACTGTTAGCAATTCAGGCTGCAGGTTACTTACCAAAAAAATAAATCAGGCTGCAGGTCACAAAAAGTCAAGTTTTGACTCAAAGCACATAGGGGCATCAGTGAAGCTAGGCCCGGCCCAAGGGGCAGGCCAAGAAGGTGTGCGCCTTGGACCCCCAAAAAATGGGTAGTTTTGGGGCCCAAAAATTCGCAAAAGTTATCCAATACTACTATGTTTACTATGTTACACTGCTTCAAAAATTGTTCAAATTTTAGACCCCAATAGCCCCACTTTATTTCCTCAATCTTTTTCAAAATTTGTCAAAAATTTAGGCCAAAAAAATCTTCCAACTTAACTCTTTTAATCTACTCTAAATATTGTCTAATTTTGGAGCACAAAAAATTGCTCAATTTTACGCTCTCATTCTCGTTCCTCATTTTTGTTCTTTTTTGCTTCTTTCTTTTTCTTCATTAAATCTCTCATGGTCTCCATTGTTGGAGATTTTTTTAATGGATAATGAAACAAATATTTAGTTTTGAGTTTTCTTTTGATCTTAAATTGGAGTTTTCTCTCTAAGTTATTTTGTTTCTCCAAAAACTAATATTTAGTTTCTAAAATTAATTCTCTAACTTTCCTAAAGTTAGTTTTTTTTTTTCCTTTAAAATATTGTTTTAAAAAATGTGTGAATTTTTTTATAATTTTTCTTTCTCCACTTTTAGTTTTGATATCCCACCACATCCCCAAGCAAAAATCAAGTTAGACATATGAAAATTATTTTGAAAAGACGGTGTTGGTCTGGTTTTTCATTGTGGAAGTGGAAAAACGATATACTCATTTGTTTTTTTCTATGTGAACTAGACATATGGTTTAATGATTTTGAAATTGTATATTTTATTTTTTTTTGGATTTAGATTGATAGGAAGGGGTTAACATTAAACGTTTTTTTATATTTTAAAATAACGGAGGGACCGGCTCTGAGTGAAGCATTGGATTGGGGAAGTTCCCAATAGTATGTAAATAACTTACTCTTTTTATCAAAGATAACCACTTGATATTCTGTAAGAGGACACTAAAGAGAATCCATGATTATGCAGATTCAAAGAGAGAGGCCTCCTAAAATCAACTAAAACTAACCGAGGGAGAAAGAAGTTGTAAGGAGTCTTCTTAGTAGCAAAAAGTGCAGAGATGCAAAATATTAACTCTAAGTCATATCCTATATACATGGCCATTTTTCGCTAAGCATACCTTCATTGAATTAGCCCCTTGAAGAAAACACTTACCACTTCTGCCTCCAAATAATGAAGCTAACCATGTTTGAATTTAATTAATTCCACCACCACAATAGTGGCTTAAGCAATTTAGTCTCTTCCAGCAACAGGATTGTGCCTGTCTAACTAACAGATTTAGCATAAATCCCCAGAGAAAATTTAGGAAGTTTAGTAGATTCAGCATCCATAGAACTATATCAATTGTATAAACAATCAACTTAAGGACCATCTGGTGGAAGTTTTGAACTTGTGCAAGCCCAAAAGCACAGATTTTGTGAATGAATTTCACAATGATTCAAAAAGCCTTCTACAGCTTTCAATTGCTAAGAAACTTAATGCATCACCACCAAACAATCGTATCTTTACAAGTTGTGCAAGAGGGGGAGTACCTTGCTCTTCAAATAAGCAAGATCACTAGCATATGCTTCCAGACTAGCCACCCCATCACTTCCAATAACATCCGGATGCGCCTCTTAGAAAAAAAAAATAGTCAAAATTAGCAACAAGAACCAACTAAAACGTTCCACAGACACCTGGTGATTGCAGATCGCACACAAGTAAATCAGTAAAAAACATACCTGGATAACCAGCCACAGTTATTCCAAAGTAATCCCCGTATTTCCTCCTTATGTGCTCCACCTGCCAATTCACAAGTTCACCAAATCAACAACACCACAACCACAACAAGCATATTCTCTCCAATAACTATCACCCAAATCTGCAGCAAATCCAATATCCACAGTTAATCATCACCAATCGATGCTCAATTTGTCCTGTCCCACATATATCTCTGCATTATAGGTATAATCTCTTCAATATTTTTGGCGCACTAATAAATCCAACAAAAATGTTCAGATCTAGAGTTCGATTAAGTCCAATTTAGGGCAAAACAGAGCTTCTGATTGAGCAATGCAGGTAGGGAGCAAAAGAGAGAGAAAGTGAATCGTACAAGATCCAGAGCGCAGCCGAATCCGCCTTCGATCTGGACGAACTTATCCTGACCATGAGGGGGATCACCGCGGAGGGCGAGGACGTTCTGGATACCATTAGATCTGATGGCGGTGAGGGCGTGGTCGATCTTGTCGAGAGGCATGTTGGTGCAGGTGAGGTGCATCATGGTCTCGACGCAGACGATGTTCTGCATCTTGGTGGCGATGTCGAGGGTGAGATCGGCGGTCGAGCCGCCGGCGCCCCAGGTGATGTCGCAGAAGGCAGGGTTGTGGGCGACCATACGATCCATGCGGTCGAAGAGGTTATCGACACCATCTTGGGTCCTCGGAGGGAAGAATTCGAAGGAGAAGAGGACCTTGCCCTCTGCCTCTGCTGCCTTGATCTTCTCTATCACCTTCATTGTTGCTGCTGTTACTTTTCCACTGCAAATCTCGGCAAAGCAAGGAAGATGAAGATCCCAGAGTGTGCATCAACTCTTCTTGTTGATTCATTATATAGTTTTCAAGTGCCTCACCTACCGCGGTTGATTTTGAATCTTTTTTAGCTATATGCAGGACACTCGTATTATTTACTCAATGCATTACATAAAACAAAATTGTAGCTACTATATTTAGTTTTCTTTTTTAAACCATCTTATATTAAATTTATTATCTTAGTTTGGCTAACTAGTTTATCAAATATTATTATCTATTATACAAAGTATGACATATTGATTCTATAACTTTTCCAACCCTACGATGCATTTGAGGAATGATTTTGAATCCAATATAATACAAATGAACACTTAAAATTCTTTTATAACTAATACTAGGGTTTAGTCCGTACACTGCACGGAAAAGCATAAAAAAAAAATAAAATAATAAAGTATTATAGAGAGTGAATTGCTTGGAAGATAAACAAACAAAGAAGATGAACACTTGTATTTGACAACAACTAAATGTTTATGAGAAGGTTTTATGTAAAAATGTTTATGTATTAAATATTTGTCTTTGATTCAAATCACTTCCTCTTTTATAATAAATGTTTGTGTATTAAATGTTTGTCTTTGATTCAAATCACTTCTTCTTTTGTATTATAGATTTGAGATTAAATTTAATTGACATTCTTTTACTTTTTTTTTCTTTTCGGTGTAATGCACCGGTTATCCTAGTATAAGTTACTAATCAATGATTATCGTCATTTTCAGTCACCTTACACAAGAAGGAAAATGATTGTGAAATTGGACCGTTGAACATATAAGAGTTGAACTTGCAAGCATCATGAAGAAAGGCTATTCCACCTAAACATCTCTA
>JAOWBR010147740.1:0-13301 GCA_028571145.1 Dionaea muscipula
AGGGCGAGAGAAGAGTGAGTAATAAAGTGCGGTAGAGTTGATAATAAAGTGGGATGAGGTGAAGTTTTTTTTTATAACATTAATATTTTTAATAAAAGTTAATTTTTCAATAAAATATTTAAAATGTTATATAATAATATGGTCAAAATTTTTAAAATGTTTGAGTGATCCAAATAAAATTAATATTAATATATAATTTAGAATTTTTATTATTAATTTATGATTTTAAATTTTATTTTTTCGTTGATTTTTTAAAAGAGTTACTAGTATATTTTTTTGATAAGTGGAGTGTTTATCGTACCGAAGACACCGATAACAACTAATATACAATATAACAAGACCTATATTTTTAGACTAACTAATTTCTAATTCTCCAGAAATTTGGAGTTTCATAATAATCCCTTTTCAAACACACACCCACAGGGCCACTCCCAAAGTTCGTTCTTGCAACATATGATTATCCTGAAACCAAATACAAGCTGTCTCCCACACGCGGCGTCCCCATGAATCCCTTCACCAAACATCTCCTACCTAAATCCATTTTCCTTCTCCGCAATCAACGCCAGCCTCATCCCTCCCTTTCCCTTCCGTTGTTCATTTCTTCCCTTCTTCTTCACCTTTTCCTCGGCGCCGGAGGTAGCTAGCTGTAGCTTACCATGGTGGCCACCACGTCCATGTCCTCACGGGTGATCTCTTCCTGCTCCTCCGATCATCACCATCAACCTCATCATCATCATCATCACAAGCGCACCAACTACCTCTCCTCCGTCTTCCGGCAAGACAAGTCCGATAACCTCGGGATCCTCGCCTTCGAAACCGCCAAGGCCATGTCCCGTCTCGTCTCCCTCTACAGGTCCCTGATCGACGAGGAGGTCGATCGTCTGAGGAAGCGCGTAATCAAATCCCGCGGCGTGCTCTACCTCAACTCCGAAGACGAGGTGTTCCTCCTCACGTTGGCCTGCGCCGAGCGGCTTGAGGACCTCGACCGCGCTGCCAATGCAGTTGCCGGTCTCGGCCTCAGGTGCTCCGATTCCGGGCTTAACCAGCTCGACCAAGTCTATAGGGATCTGAAGCTCGGTTACCTGGACGTCGACAAGCTGATCAATCAAACGACAAATAAGGACATGGACAAGGTGGTCGACAAGATGGAGAAGCTCATCGCCACGACGTCGAATCTCTACTCTGAGCTGCAGGCCTTGTCCGAGCTGGAGAATTCCGAGAGGAGGATCATTGAATGGAAGAAGCTGAACGCCAACTCATCCGACGCCAATTTCGACCTCTTTGATCAGAAGATTGCAGGGCAGAGGAAGCAGGTCCGCCACCTCAAGGAGGCTTCTCTGTGGAGCCAGTCATTTGACAAGAGCGTCACCATGATGGCTCGTGTGGTCTACTATGTCTATGCAAAGATCTGCCATCATTTCGGTGGATGCATCTCTGTCTCTGTCCTCCCCCATATACCCACCAGCTCCAAAGATCATCACAACAACAATAATAACAATAAGCCTAAGCCTAGAAAGTGTCCTACCCACCATATTCATCCTCAAAAACAGAAGATCAAGACGACTTCTCGATCAGGTCCCATTAATATCGTGTCCATGCCCAAGGTACCTCTGATGCGATTCCTAAGCCGGGAGTCGAGGATTTTTACGGGGGATGATGATCAGATGGATGACTTCGAAGCCATCTTATTTGGAATTAATAATAATAATAATAAGGAATTATCTTCAGGCTCTCAAGCTCAATCTCATGTTAAGCTGCAGCAGCAGCACTACTGCAGCAAGAACAATAAGGTGTTTCAAGCAGCCCCGCCTTCAACGGTAGGCGGGTCAGGGCTGGCACAGAGATACGCGAATGTGATAATATTGGTGGAGAAGTACATGAAGGCGGAGTCGGTGATCGGTGAGCAGGCAAGGGAGAACTTGTACAACATGCTGCCGACGAGCTTGAGGACGTTTGTGAAGTCCAAGCTGAGGAATGCTTGGAAGGAGATGGAGATGGAGGAGGATAGGTGTGGTACCGGTGGAGAGATGGCTCTGGCAGAGGGGTGGAGGGAGGCAGTGGAGGGGATCATGGAGTGGCTTGGCCCGATTGCACATGATACATTGGCGTGGCAGATGGAGAGGAACCTGGAGAAGCAGGGGTTCGATGCCAAGCCCACCGTGCTGCTCATGCAGACCCTGCATTATTCCGATTTGGTCAAGACCGAGGCTGCCATTGCAGAAGTCTTGGTTGGGCTCAGTTGTATACTTTGGCATGAGCAACGAATATCAGAGGATTCGGATTAAGTTGTTAATATTAATATTCAACAAAAGGCATACTTGTTTGATTTATTCATTTGTAAAATTTTGATTTTTGAAACATCCATCAAGCATCTTGTTCTTGCTCTCTGATACGAATGCATGATTGGAACCCGTAATCTTTGATCGCATCTACTTTCTTTGACCATAAACTAATACTATCAATTAGATAGAGGTTTCCAATACCAACTAGGGATCTTTTTTTTTTTTTTGGGTAAGTAAGTTCATAAAAAATCAAAGGGGTACAATGCTACAAAGGGTAATCATACAGACACACTTAGTCAGCCCTAAGAAACTGTACCTAATCACAAAGATTATGTACCCTACCTCAACTAAGCAAAATTCGCCATAATCTCCCCTAAAACTGGACGTATAGTCTGCATTCATGTACATCCCATATGGTAGGAATAATCAAAAACTGAATCCACGTCGGTCTCAGTCATCAACAAAGGTAAACAAACACTGAAACATGAAACATGAAACATGAAACAAGCACATAACCATGCACATCCCGTATGGGTAGGACAAATACACAAAAGTAGGGATCGATGTTAGTATCAACAAAACAGGATTGTCGTTCACGAATCTACAATATGATCACCGAAAACAAAATGAAACGAAAAAGATGGTTGCTTACAATGAAAGATTCAATATATTGTGCATCCAATCCCAACTAGGGCATTCAGATTCAGAGTGGGAGATCAAGACCTTTGCCTACATCGACTCCAATGGCCTGAAGTATGCCTTTCTTTAAGATCTGCAAACAAGAAGGCAGAAGATAAGTTGTAGCTGAGATTAATATCAGCTGAAAGATGAGTTGAGCTGAAAAGGGTATGGATCTTACGAGCTCCACGATGAAGGTTCCAATAAGGCCGATCATGCTAGCTCTAGAATTCCAAATTTCAGCTGTCTTGGTGAATCCAAGAAAAGCAGGTTTGAGTTTAGGCTCAACTTTTGGCATCTCCACCTGTGAAATAATCGGAATTCTGATTACATGGAAATGTAAATGTCTAAGAAATGTGTTTTCAGTACTCTAAAAGCTTTGATAAATTCAACTCTACCAAGTGCGAGCGCTTGGGTGTGTTAATAGATGAAGAACGAAGAAGTTTTTGACAAAAATTGATGTTTTATTCTCCTTCCATACCGTAGTCGAAATACAAGAGTGGTTATATATGAAATAAAGCCTAGCTAAATTATAATAAGAAAATACAATAAAAGGAAAGGAATCCTGTCTAATTGATAATACAAGGGAACAAATAAGGAAAGAAAAACATGGATGACAGCAACATATCAGCGTTAATATGATCATGGCTGATACCAAGCTAGCCCCTCTCAAGCTGGTGGTCGGAAAAGGTTGAGAACACCAAGCTTGGACAAAAATGTGTGATGTTGACTAGTCGATAAGGCTTTTGTTAACAAGTCGGCAGGTTGTTCTAAAGAAGGAACATGACTAAGCAGGAGAGAGCCAGCTTGAACTTTATCTCGAACAAGATGGCAGTCTAATTCAATGTGCTTGGTTCTCTCATGGAATACAGAATTGTGAGCAATGTGGATTGCGGCCTGACAGTCACAAAATAACCGAGCTGGTGAGGAAATAGGAAAACCGAGATCTTGAAGGAGTAGTTGTATCCAAGTTAGTTCACATGTGACAGAAGCCATAGACCTGTATTCTGCCTCTGTACTTGATCTTGAAACAACACTTTGTTTCTTCGATTTCCATGAGATTAGTGAGGAAGCAAGAAGAACACAGAAGCCGGTAGTTGAACGTATTGTAAGTGGACAAGATGCCCAATCACTATAAAAAATAGGCTGTAGGCAGTTAGAGACAAAGATGAATTGTGAGGGAAGAAGAGACCCAAACTAGGAGAACTTTTGATGTATAGAAGAATTCGATGAGCAGCTGTGAGATGTGCGTGAGTAGGTGTATGCATGAACTGACTGAGGAGTTGAACAGAATAGCTGATATCGGGTCTAGTAATTGTCTAGTAGATAAGTCTACCAAGCAATCTCTGAAAAGGGTGCAGGTCAGAGAGACGATCCTGAGAAGTGGAAGTAGTGAACCTGAGATGTTGTTCAAGAGGAATCGAAACTGGTTTGCAAGCAGACAATCCAGCATCTTCTAAAAGTTCCAAGGCATATTTACGTTGATTCAAACAAACACCTGTGTCTGATCTGGTTATTTCAATGCCAAGAATGTACTTCAAAACACCTAGTTTCTTCGTGTGAAAACGAGAATGCAGAAAAGATTTGAGTGAGTTAATGGAAGGTAGATGATCGCCAGTGATCAATATCATTCACAAATAACAATATAATAGTGTGACCACGACTTTTGGAGATAAACAAGCTGTAATCTGATTTGGATTGCTTAAAACCAACTTCTAGAATGGCTGAAGTAAATTTTGAGTTCCATTGTCGTAAGGTCTGTTTCAGTCCATAAATGGACTTATGAAGCTTGCAAACTTGAGTCGGGAAAGTGGAGGAAACACCGGGAGGGAGAGACATATATACATCTTCATAATGCTCCACACTCCAATCGACATTATGTTTAACACTCATTTACAACCAATAGGAGATTTGTTAGGAGGCAAAGAAACCACTGACCAAGTATGATTTGAGCTAAGAGCATCAAGTTCCTGTTTCATGGCCAATTGCCACTTTGGATCTTTGGAAGCTTGCAGGTAAGAATTGGGCTCACGGTCAGAAGAACGTGAAGTGAGAAAAGCAGAATAGGAATCAGATAGGGAATTATAAGACAAAAAAGAAGACAGGGGTACCTTGTGGAGCATTTGTGTGAATAGGACTTGGCTGAATGATCGAGAGTAGCAGTAGCACAATCATAATCACTTAACCAAACAGGAGGCTTGGTCACACAGTTTGATCTCCTTGGTTGTAAAGTAGGACGAGGAGTAGGTTGAGGAGAAGAGGGAGAAGAAGAAGGTTGTGGAGGGAGAAGAAGAAGGTTGTGGAGGGGAGAGAGGAGGAGAAGAAATAGGAACAGGGGGATCAGAATGTAGAACATCATCATCAAAGAAATTATAGACACTCAAATGAGAAGTGGAAGGGGACTAGGGGCAGTGAGTTTATAAGGGAAAACATCCTCGATGAACTGAACATCACGACTAATGATAAACTCTCTGGTTGTAAGATGAAGGAAACGATAAGCTTTTCGTCTGGGAGCGTAGCCAAGAAAAACACAAGGATCTAGCTACGAACAGGAATGGCGTATGCTGCATCCACAGAAGGAAGAGGGTTCATGATAAGGATTTGGCTACGAACAGGAATATAGGACTCATGAAGGCCCATAAGGAATTGGATGAGCTTTTGTTGTTGCTCATGTTGCTGGTATGCACTAGAAGTTTGGCAAGCACAACTTGGAAGAGGAACAAAGGAAGAATACTCATCCCAAAGTGCCTTCAGTTTGTTGTAGTAACCTGAAATGTCCATGGTTCCTTGAGTGGTGTTTGATATGGCTTTCTGAATGGAAAAAATTCGGGAGCCATTGATTTTCTCAAATCTAGCCTTCATCTCCTTCCAAACAAGGTGTGCAGAGCTAGAGTATACTATACCAGAATAGATATCCTTTGAAACGGTGTTCATGATCCACTAAAGAACACAAGCATTGCAACTGTCCCATGCTTGAGCCAAGAGGAGGTCATGGTTTGGTCGTAGACAAGAACCATCAATAAAGCCAAGTTTGTTTTTGGCCATTAAGGCAATCAACATCGCCCTACTCCGTAGATTGTAATTTTGTGAGCCTTGCAAAATTTGTGTGACTAGGATTAAACCAGAAGTGCCTGAAAGGTGGAGATATAAGGGATGGGAAAAACCAACATGAGAAGTAATGGGTGGAGGAGGTAGATTAGAAGCAATGACTTGTGGTGTAATTTCTGCCGGATTAATATCAAATGCCGTTGGCGGATCAGTCTCTCGCACTTGAGTGGTGTCCCCCATTGATGAATAAAGAAAAGGTTATTCAAAACCTTGCTTTGATACCATGTTAATAGATAAAGAACAAAGAAGTTTTGGACTAAAATTGATGTTTTATTCTCCTTGCATACTGTAGTCGAAATACAAGAGTGGTTATATAGGAAATAAAGCCTAGCTAAATTATAATAGGAAAATACAATAAAAGGAAAGGAATTCTGTCTAATTGATAATACAAGGGAACAAATAAGGAAAGAAGAACATGGCTGACAGCACCATATCAACGTTGATATGATCATGGCCGATACCAAGCTAATAGGGTGTGCACTAAGACCTCGTAGGACCTCGCTCTGATATCATCCACGAACCTCTTTGAACGGTCGTGCGGCAGATTCACGTTATGATCTCAACCTTAATCTCAACTTTTGATCGTGTTTTATCTAATATCATATTGAATAACTCAACTCTAATATCTAACATTTCATCAACTCTAATATTGTTTGTTTGATTAGGTATTAGGAAATTGTTTGATTATGTGTTGATTTGAAAACCTGAGTATGTGGAATCTAAAAGATTTGTGTATCACCTGTCATGTGCCCAAGGGTAAAACTCCCCTGAAAAGTTGGGTTGATAGGGAGGTTGTCCATGTACATATAAATTATGTGAAGTGTCTTTTCACTTCCGATGTGGGAAACAGGCACATAACATTTAATCACGCTTCCGCACCGACGTCCACGGCGGCTCTCACTCTAGTCCACTAATCCACTTCGAGGGGGGCCCTTTTTCTCCTCTAATCAGATAGCCCTTTCATGAATGCAAGCATATATCGTGGGGGTTTGTCTCTGATACCACTGTTATGTGCTCAAGGGTAGAACACCCCTAAAAAACCGGCTTGACAAGGAAGGGTGCCCATGTACATATAAACTATCTACAGTGCTCATTCACTTCCGATGTAGAAAACAGGCACGTAACATCACAAATTCCTAACATGTCATTCAATCAAAATCTCCATATCCATTTCATCACTTAGAACAAAAGCATACTTCATAAATCAAAGGCAACAAAAGCAAAGTAGAAGGCAAAATTTAAACACTGACTGAAATGAATCTAATCAAAAGAGAGCGAGACAGAGAGAGAGAGTCTGACAGACATACTCCTGAGGGAAGCTTGGCAGCAGCTCGAACGGCGAAGGGAGGACGTCGGTTTTCCGGTCTGCAACTGAAATTGTCATTCCTGTGGTGCCGGTTATGGTGAGTGGTGGACAGATCCGTAGAGGTGAGGAAACCAGAGGAAAAAATTGCTGATGATGAAGTCGCCATTGTTGTTGTTGCCATATTGGTTTCTGAGTCTCTGTTGGTAAAATTCGGGACGAGAATTAAACGGCAATACGTACGGATGAATATTATTCGGTAGAGCAATGCAAAAATTCAGTCAAAAAATCGAAAAAAATCGGAAAACGGATTTGGATAAATACATGTATTATTCGTTACTCATTTGAAAAATTCGGATTAAAAATTCAGATATAAAATAATAAAAATTATATATTTTTATCATTTTCACCTATAAATTGTGTCAAACAATCAACTTAATAGTTACAATCAAGGTGAAACTAGATACAAGATGTAAGATTTTGTCATCGTTGACCATCTAATGTTTCAAAGTCAAGGAAAGTAATTCACGTGGTTTATTGACAACCTCATCAAACAAATATGACTTCATACCCTAGCCATTACTATTTCCATTTCCATGTTCAAAGATTGCTTATTTGCTTCACGAAGACACGAACAGCTCAAGCTTTGCTGCAAATTAGCCCAAGTTTCAATCTTTCCTTTTCATAATACATCAAATATCAAAATCAAAAATAAAAAAACGGCTAGCCAGGGTGCCAGACAGGAATCGAGTAAAACAGTATCTCCCAAATCAATCAGTAGAACTCAACATTCAACAACGGAGAAATCAAGTCATCAAGTCATCAGACAGAAATCGCACAACGGAGAAATCAGACAAATCAAGCAATCAACCAGTAGAACTTCAACAACAACGGAGAAATCAGACAAGAATCGCAATAAGTGAAGCTAGCCGTATCTTACCGAGTCCGATTTGCCCAACTCGACGCTCAATTCCAACGTATCTCGTCACCAAGTCCTTCGAGTCGAGCTTCACTATCGATACCTCTTCCAAGTCGACGCAGGTCACGCAGCAGCACACTGCACACTCTCCCTTCGTAGCTCACTCTATCGATACCCTTTTTCTTCTTCTCTTCTTTTTCTTTTTCTTTAATCATTCCCGTTTTTTCTTAAAAAAAACCGTTTTTTACGTTTTTTTTCCAAAACCGATTTTTGAAAAAAACGTAATTTTTTTTATTTTTTTTGGAAAAAATCGGGAAAACGTTCATCAAGGACATCCCCGTTCACTAGGGAAAAATCTTGCCTACGAAGGACGTCCTCCACTGTGGGATTTCTACAGAAATAGAAATCCCTCAATCGAGATTGATTTAAAATCTCACAAACTTCTCCAACTCGAATGCCCAACAGCCCAAGCATCCCAACACACAAACATGACTAAAAAGGTTCAAATGCAACCAAAACACGTCTCAAATCATGCCTTAACACCTTAAGGAAGACAAAATCCGAAAATCAATCAAAACATCCAAATGACAACCAAACCTTGATTCCACACTGATTCACATGATTAAACATCACCATCTACAACTCAATGTCATGCTCAAATATCCACGTCTCAAATTCAAGTAAGGATTCAAACCAATCACACATATGGAGATTAAAAATCTCACCTTAGGTGAAGGATGTCTAAAACCTAACCCAAAGTGGTATGGATCTTGATCCTCTCAAGTTCAGGAATCCTCTCCTTACCTTCTCTTGCTTTGAAAATCGCACAAAGATGATGAAAAATGGAAGAGAAGTTGATGGGATATGAAGAGAAATGAAGGGGAGTGAGGAGGAAGATGAAGGGACGATCAAAGGCAAATGAGGGGAATGGAAAAAGGGTTTGGGGGGTCTTTGGGTTAAAACCCCAACTAAGGGTACTTTGGGTAATTCATACCCAAATAAATGGTCAAAAATCAAATAGGGACCGAAATTGGTTAAGGGGGCTTTGAACCTATGTGCATACTAAAGAAATATTCTCTCTCGATCCAATGAGCTAAACTCGGCTTTCAAGTTTTAAAATGAATCGGGTTATTAAAAACACGGGTCGTGGCATATATTATGTAGAAAACTTGTCAAGGGGCTCAAAGAGGATGAACCTCATGGGACTACTCTGACGATCAAGTCAATCGAGGTTTATATATATAGACAAATGCGATAAAATTAAAAGAAAGAGTACAAGGACTAGCATAAGAAGAAGCTCTTCGCTAAGACTGCCTATGCTCCGGGCTTAAGCTCTTGCTGGAGTCTGTTCTCTTTGAGGAGTAGGGTTGACAATGGGTCGATTTGGTTCAGGTATTATCAAAACCATACTCGAAATCGAAAATCAAAACCAAAACCATAACGAAACCATTACCCATTCAGGTCGGTTCAGGTATTACCCGTTCGGGTTTCGGGTAATCTGTTACCCGAACGGGTAACTGTTTAAAAAAAACTGAAATGCAAAAAAAAAAAAAAAAACACAAGCTGCAATTTGTAGCTGCGTAGCGTTGCCAGCCAACATACTTACAAGTTATAAAACAATGAAACTCAAAGAGTCAAAGTCTCAAATCTGTAGGCTCAAATAATGAAACTCAATTTCAAACCTCCATGCTACAGCCTACAACATAGATTCGTTGAATAAAAAAAAATGATACAAATAGTTTCAATCCAGATTAAACAAAAATTAACTTGTTATAGAACATTACATCATTCCTCAATTGCACAATTTTGATTCATCATACAAGAGTATTATATAAGTCACGTGCAACCGGTTGGGTAACCGTTCGGTTCGGGTATTAGCAAAACCATACCCGAACCGAAATCGTTCGGGTATTTTATATGTAAAACCATACCCATAACCACAGGTAATAGTTCGGTTTCAGTTCGGGTAAAAAATGCGGTTTCGATTCGGGTACACATCGGTTCGGTCGAGATTGCCATCCCTATTGAGGAGGAGGGTCTGCTAGTTTCAGTCAGGCCGTTCATGCGACTCCTAAGGGCTCGGCAGTCGGTTGTATCGTGGCCTGGGTGCCTGTGAAAGGTACACCATCTGTCAGCAGATTCCATGAAGACCTGTTCTCCCGGTGTGGCGGGAGGAGTGTGCACCCTCCTCGGATGCTCAATCCTATGGGGCCTCGCCTCAAACCTGTGAGATCTCTTGTCTCTATGGTGGTCTCTCTCGAGAGATGCATCATCGCCAACATCTCTTTTGAAAACTTTACGGTCCCTTGCTCTGGAGTCAGTGGTTGCTCGGACGCAGGTCTGGCCAAGGTCTCTATGGTTGGCCTGAAAATGGTGAAGGACTCTGCCGGGCTGATCATTCGGACTGATCACCTGGGTAGGTCGTGTCTGGGAAGGATGTGAGCTGGGCCTGGTTGTATCCTTCCTGCCGAGCTGACCCATCGGGCTGATCACCTGATAAGTCATGGAAAATGACTTATTTACGTCCATTTATGTAGTCCGTTAGCAGTTTTATTCCATGTCTAGCTTGGATTTATTTATGTTTTTAGATTTGCTGCGAATAATTACTGATGCGTTGAATATTTATTAAAAGCCCGTTTTTACACTCACTATGTCGTATAATTATTTACAGGACTTTTTCGGAGTTTAAAGAAGCGTGTCGTGCGGTCCAAGCGTAAGGAAATTCAAAGCAAAAGACGCAGTGCAGCATGCAACGCATGAGGCACTGTCACGCCCCTGACTGTACTGTCACGACCGTGACAAGCACAAGCCCGTCACGCCTGTGACTGTACTGTCATGACCGTGACAAGCACAAGCTAGTCACGACCGTGACTCCTGTGTCAGGGCCGTGACGGGTCGCAATCACTGTTTTTAAAAGAGCTTCACAACATAAGTTCAACTACTTCTCTCCATTCGAAAAAGCCCTCAACAGCAGAGCAAAGGGAGGCGATTCGGCGAGTGACGACCGCGGAGAGGAGGCTGACCGAAGGTAGATCGAGATTCACGTCCGAATCAAACTCTTGAAGATCCACGAGCAGTCACCATAGATGATCCACGGGCGTTGTCCGTTGCATTGAGATTCACGGAGTTGACGCTGGCGATCCGAGAGGAAGGTGGTAGTGACAGCCACTTGCGACGTAGTTCTTGTTCATCTCATTGGTTCGTATCTTAGTATAGATTTAAGTTTCAATGTTTATGATCTTTGGTTTGTGATTATCCTTTGTGATTGAACCTGTTTATTGTCGATTTGGGAGATTGGTATTTTTGACTCCAGATTTATTTTCCATCCTTTCGTTGATTGACGACCCTCGTTTGGTTGAATTCAAGTCTGGATTTATAGGCTAAATTACTATTCGTCTACAATTTCTACCTTTAGATCCTCACTGCTCATCGTAACCTGTAAAACATCAAAGCATAACATACAATTAACATTGGAAGGTATATGTTTCCTTTGATAAGTATGTAGAGGTAGAAAGATTAGAAAGTGATAACAAATATGTAGAAAAAGAAATATTCTTTTTATAGACATAATATACAAACAACGCAAACTACACTTAAGATTGGAAGGTGTATTCTTATTTTGATAAATATGTAGAGGTAGAAATATTGGAATTCAAGCAAAATCACACTTCTTTCAAATAGAAATTGATATCGGGGCAAATTTCCCCTAGGGACACGTGGACAAAGGGTCCGAGTTGTCCGACTAAACTTGAGCCCTTGGTCAAACCTTGATCAAACCCGGTCAACTCCGATCAACCGCGGCCGAACACGACTGAACCCATCCCGAAATATTCCCCATCTCGCCACGAGCGCATGGGCGTTGACCATTCGTTAATCGGAGCTCAAACGAGCTCAAACGGGCTTCCCAAAATTCCTAGTGCAAATCGGCTTGCATGCCCGGTATGGCCTGCCCAGCATGCCTGCCCGGCAGTGCCTGGCCGACGTTCTTACCCGGCCGCCGGCCCGAACATCGATCTGACCCGATCTCCATGCCTATAAATAGGCCTTCACCCCTTCATTTCCAGAGCTGGACTTCTCTCACCACCGTGGCCAACCAAGCCTGACCGGACTTCCCTGCCCGGAGCCTTCCCGGCAGTGCTTGCCTGGCCTGACTGACCTTTTGACCTGCCCGGGTCACCAATCTACCCGGACCACCTGCTTGCCCGGGCCCTTGGCCTGCCCGGCGTTGACGTTCCCGACCTCCTTGACTTGCCCGATGCTGACCTGCCCGACCTCCTTGGCCTGCCCGGCGCTGACTTGCTGTCACGACCCGTATTTTCAAAACCCGGTTTATTTTTTTTTCTTTTTATTTGAGAACCGGATTGGACCATTTTGGAAGTTTTGCCTTGTGATGATTGGACATGGGATTAAAATCCCATGTGAGTCCATTTGGCTTGATTAGCTTTAGCCCATTTTAATTGGACATGGATTGGATTGGACCACCACTTCACTTCTTCTTATTCCCCTTAGCCCTTCCTTGTGTGTATTAGACTAGCCACTTTAGCCCAATCCCTTGGCCCACTTTGGTTTGGCTTGATGAGTGGCCCAATGGCCCATGTGGGGACTTAAGCTCCCAGAAGCTTTTTGATCCATCTCCATCCCTCTTACTTCTTCCATTGACCCCATTCCCTTTTGTTTTTTTTCCCTTGGTTGACCGAGCTCCCCACTTCCCCCACACCATCATCTTCTTCTTCTTCCTTCCTCACATTCTCTCTCTTCCATTTTCCTCCATTAAAGCTTGGAGCAAGGAGCAAGGAAGCTTGGAGAAGACTCACCTCACCTCTAGCTCTTGGATTCACCCTTTAAAGATAGGGGTTGAGCCCATTCAACCCTTAAGGTGAGACCTTGGATCTCAAAGACTTGGGTGAGCTTGATTCCTTGTGTGTTGATGTGTTTTGGTTGTGCGAGCATGCCATTGGGAGTGTGATTGAGCTTTGATTCAAGTGGATTGATGTGTGGCTTTGGTTTGGTG
>JAOWBR010147851.1:0-13702 GCA_028571145.1 Dionaea muscipula
TAGTATGCAACATATTTATACAACATACAAAAATGAATCTACGTAAGAGTATGTGTGAGATATCATTAAAAAAAAAAATCGAGAAGGGCTCGATCTGATCGGTTGTTAATTATTAGTGGTTGCTATCTACACGATTCGACGTATAACCCGCAATAACCCGTAACCGAAAGTAATCCGTCCGAAATTAACCCAGAAACCGACACAACCCGCATCCGAATAATCCAAAACCGAAATGATCCGAACCTAAAAAATCAAACCGAAACTAACCCGAAATCGAAATAATCCGAACCTGATCCGTACCTAATCCGAACCGAAAATAACCCGATCATTACAATCCGTTCATAATCCGAAAACCGAAAACCCAACCCGATAACAACCCGAACCAAAGTGATCCGAATCCAAAATAGATTGATCCTAAACCGTCCGATCGACCTGATTGTCGCCCCTAACAATGAGTGATGAGTGACAGTGTGAAATGTGAATATACGATGGCGTGTCGGGACATCATGAGTAATTAACCCGACAATATTTATTAAATTATTAAACAAATGATAGTGATGAGTAGATATCTTGCCAACGTTACGGATTATCGTTACTATTCAATATTCATCCCCTTTCAGTTGTTCTTTCCGTCTTATCCTTTCGAAAATGCAGCGCAGCAGTAGCGTCCTTTTATCCTCTCTCTCTCCCTTCCCTCTTGCCTCTCTCTCTCTCCCTTCCCTCTTCGTCGTCCACGGTCGTCCATCAGCGAGGGAACCGTCTTGCTTGGCGCCGAGGAGTTAACTCGGGACTCAAATGGTGGTCGTGAGTGCACGCATCTTGCTACTGTATATTGCTCTGCCGTTGCGGCGATGAAAGGTTCGCCTTTCAGTCGCCGGATCCGGCAACTGTCTCTTCCGAACTTGGGACCAGTCAGGCTCAAGCTGCTTCTCTGCTGTTGCATCGCCTTCACTCTCATCGCGCTCGCTGGTCGAGGCTCGACTCTTTTGGGGTGGAAAGCTGGTCTTGATTACCTCGACGATCCATCTTTTCCTCCCAGGCAGGTTCTCTTTTTCCGAAGTTTTATAGTCGGTGGTGTTAAATTGCCTGTGCTAGTTTTCGGTTCCATCCATTAGCTGTTCTAGTTGTTTGTGCAGTTGGCCGATGATCTAGTGCTACTTGATCGCTTGATCTGTTTGCTCGCAGTTCTTGCTCGAGTGCTTTTGTGTGGAACTTCTCTGTCTTGACATGATTTGACAAGCTTCTTTTTTACTTACAAGCTTTACTTCATTTTTTATATCTGCCCTTGTATAGAAGTATGTATGACAATATTCGTTTAGAGAAGGAAACATATATAGTTATTCATCCTCAACAGTATCAAGTTCTAAATGTACGGCAAGTTCAAAGCTGTAACTGATTCTTGCAATGATTGAGGTGTGATAAATATGGCACTGACTGCCATTAGGTGCTCTGAAATTGACTCGCTAGAATCTAAAAGGTAATGAATGCTGTCCATTGTAGGTAATGGTTGATCGTTGCCACTTCAATTGAGCTTGGATGACTTTGTCTGAAACTATATTTTGTCCTTCCACTTCTGTAGTATGCAATTCTTGCTCTTTTCCTTTCAACATTCCTGCTCATTCACGTCCTTGTGTGGGAGGGATGATACTGAATCTAGCGGACAACTCAGAAATTGGCCGTCTCTTTGTTGCACAATTTGAATGTTGGTGGCTAATTCATTTTTTCATTTCAACTTCTCTAAATGGAGTTTAGGTGAATTCAATATGGAAATTAACTTTGTACCAAGTAGTGAAGATGGATTGGTGCTAGAAAGAAAAGGATGTGTCTACCTGTTCGGTACTAGTTTAAGTCAAGACACTCTAAATGTGGGCAACATAAGTTTTGTAAGGATGCTGTTCTACTACATTTATCATCCTGTATTATTTTCAATTCTGTTTGTTTTTTACTAGGGTCTGGCAATCAGCAGTAATACTGCAGAAAAAATACCATATAGAGTGTTCGTATTGGCCAAAACCTCTTCTGGGAATGCATCCCTCTTTTAATAAGCATATAGTATTACTACTATGTTACAGTTTTGATGGCCTTCAAGAGCTGAAATCTCACTTTTCTTCCTCAGAAGATCATGTTATTACTCTGAATCCATATACGTTATACAAAGGCATTGAAGATGATGAACCTTGGCCTTCTTGATGCTTCTACCCTCCTGATTCCCGACCATCTGACTAATTCATTTGAAAGAGCGGCATAAAGGGACATTCACAGAACAATTGCCTATTATCTTTTACAATTGCTCTCCCTGAGAATGAATTATTTGTTAAGCTACTGCCAATGCACCATTTACCACGTTTTTATCAAGGAATTTTGTGTCACAGTTTACCATAATTATAACCAAAGGAGTTGAAATGTGGCTGTATTTTTGGGAGGAAGCAAATAATGTAGCCTATTCTACGATTCTTAAATCTTCCTCATTTCAAGGTGTTGGCAGTGCCACCTATGCAATGAAGGAGTGTTTAATGGAACTAAATATTTGGGTGGTACGTATCAAATTTTTAGAGTATCGATATGATATTCACCCAGGCAAGACACTCTTTTCATATCAGCCGATATAGTTGATATTGTTTGGTGGGCTGATATTGATATGATTTACTGATTTGGCTAATACTCTTTTGGGAAAAGGTAGGTAAAAGCGAGTAAGAAAGAAAAAGAAGGGAGAGAAAAAGAGAGAAAATAAAACAAAAGGAGATATTTTTATGAAATTTACTCAAATTTCAATCAATTCTTCAACCTTACTTTATTGCTATTAAGTTCATTCACAAGTTAGAGATATTCAATAAATTTTTACTATACTTTTGGCAGATTTTCACAATGTTGAGGAAAATTTTCATCACTTTGATGAATTTTAATTTGATAAGCAAAATAATGAATTTGCTATTAAGTTTTTAAAAATTAAATTAATGTCAACAATTCTTCAAATGATTAACTTGGGGGTTCTTTAGTAAAAATAGGCAAAGGTAGGTAGTGATAATTCTACTGATTTTAAGATGGAAAAAGGGTCATGACTGTTGCTGCACTTAATGTATCGCTCTCCACATCCTGCTTCTGTGATGCCAAGACTATAACCGTGATTGTTAACGTAACCGTGATTTTGTCGCATTGTTTTAGCTCATTATAGTGGCCTTGTGCACCCTTTGCCCAATTTATTCTAGGTACATGCTTCCTCATGTCTAATAAGCAGCTATGCATGCTGAATTGCCTCTCCATTCATGTAAATCTTGCAATATGATTCGCCATGCTGAACATAGCATAACCTGATTCCTTACCTTTGACCACTATTCCAAACCCAGAAAATTCCCTTATGATTTATCAGCCTGCCAAAAAGGTTGCCTCTTTAGGAAGATTCTCCTTGGGGAATCCACCATATTGATACACTGAGCACAAAAAAGTATGTGAAACCTTTTTGTTGATGGCCTTTTCCTCCTTCAGTTGTTGGAGTAAGGTTTCTTCCAACTGTCAGGGCATCTATCAACTTAGATTCGCATTACAAAACCTTCTAGATCACACCTAAGTACTATGTGTTATTTCCATTATGTTTTTTGTGTTACATTATTTTCTTTATTGGCAACGATTTTCTGACAATGAACACCTACTAGCTCATGCAGTTCGGTAATCAAGATATCTTTAGTGAAGAATGTAAGCATCTCCAGCAATTAGAAAGCCGACTTTTCAAGCAAGTATTTTTATGGAATATGTGATAAGTCTAGTTTTTTTTTTTCTTGAACTCAATTCTTTTTTGGCATTGCTGAGTCATAAATTGCTATCGGTTCCTCAAATCATCTCTGTCATGGACCTCATGGTACTTGTCAAATTTTGCTGTTTTCATTATTTCCACGTGCTTCCTACATGATTAAGATGGGTATAATTTCCTTAAGTTTCTTTAGTTCATGTTTATTGTGTGATTGCTTATCAAATTAAATACATGCTACTTAACGTACTGAGGTAATTATAGTTGCAGCATATTTGTATAAGGGGATTATAGAACTTACTAGTTCTTTAATTGCTCAATGTTTTTCCAGCCTTAACAGTCATCAGGCACCAGCTTTTAGCTTGTTATATTGTGCTGTTGCATCCTATGTAGGAACAAGAAAATACAGAAGACTTTTAAGCAGTATGGTCACATGTCCAGGTGACTGGGCTGCATAACTTACTTTGTTCCATGACAATGCATTTGATAGTCTTAAGCTGGGCTGTTTGTCTTGGCTCTCTGGCAATATTTAGACACCAGGGCCATGTCTTTTCAGTCTTTCACCAGGCATTAGGTGCATGCCATTAGCTACATTCTAGTCTATAAGTTATTAGGTTGACTTGATTTATTATTTGTTTGTTATGATGATGGAAGCAGTAGGATAGAAATGTCTTGTAAGTTTGTTACGAACAAAGAGACTACCAATTTAGTGGAAAATGTTTAGTTATGTGACATTGTCCGTTTTATCTTAGTGAACTGGCTTCGCTTGTGATATATTGCTATTGATGTGGCTATAGTTGATTTTTGTATTCTAGTCTATTAATGATCTCTTTTTTTCTTGTTTGAAAGAGAATCAAACTGTTTGATATCAGAAAAAGGTGCACACCAAAGGATCATATGAACATTATGTTTTCCACCGTTTGAAGCTTATGGACACTGCACTTTAGTCAATTGGACACTGCATCTGGCGTGCCTCAGACCAGTGGCCCACCTCAGACCAGTGGCCAGAGGCCTCCTGCACTGGGCCATCCTTTTTTTTTGGTTAAATTTCTGTGAATTATTGGCTTGCTTTTCGTAGGTCATGTTGTTGTTACTAGATTTTCTGGTGCGAAGTTCTAGAAAATAGCTATTTCATAGTTGTTTTTTTGGTGATTGTGATGCAGGAAAGGATATGCTATTTTGATTAATACTTGGAAGCGCAATGATCTCCTGAAGAAGTCAATTGCACACTATGTATCTTGTTGTGGACTTGATTCTATACACATCATATGGAGTGAGCCTGATCCTCCATCTGATAGCATAGTTAAATATCTTGACAATGTTGTACAGTCGAAGTCCACAGATGGCCATCGCATTGGATTGAAATTTGACATCAACAAAGAGGACAGTCTAAATAATAGATTTAAAGAAATCAAGGATTTGAGAGCAGATGCGGTGTTTTCGATTGACGATGATGTTATATTTCCTTGCTCTTCTGTAGAGCTAGCATATAATGTTTGGGAGAGCGCACAAGATACAATGGTTGGGTTTGTGCCTCGTATGCACTGGCCAGATCACTCGGTATGCATTGTCAGTTGATGATTCTCTCTACTATTCAGCAGCTTTTGTACTTCTCTACATCTGCACTTTTCATTGTTTTTTTATCTCGTCATGTGTGATTCATATTACATATTTTGTGTATCTATTTTATTGGGAAGGAAGGTGATTACATGAATTGGATTTATTGCTTCTTGTGTTATGCTTTTGGTTCTTATTTTTGTGCTAAGACATCAGTATCCCCATCTCCGTTGGATTTCAATGACAACTATGGTAGAATGATTCAGTTGCAGTTAGCTGTGATGCTCTTTTAATAGTTAATAATAATGATGAAGATTTACTGCAGGAGATTGTGTTTATGTACTTAATTTTTATTATTCATTAGTTAAGTGGAGCACTGTGGAACTAAGATGTGCTTGCGCCGAACATGAAAAGGATTTTGTCATAGAAAGTTGAGTAGCAGGAGTTTTGCCACTTGTTGGACAACATAGTAGTGTATGGTGGTCTGAACTCTGAACTCTTCTAGTGCAAGGGAGGTGCCTCAAGTGCATTAAGTAGGTTTAACCGAGGTTGCAACCTTACAGGTGATAGGAGGCCAGGATAAAACATGGACTGGAGCTAAATAAAAGAATCAAATCTTTAACTCGCTGATCATGCCGCTATTTACCTTGCCCGTAATAGAAGTGGAAGGACGACATCCTAGGAAGGTAAGTTTAATTTTGTCTAGGTTATGCGTCCAAACTACAATAAACCGCTAAGCCATCCAAGTCCGATTACTTCTAGGCACAGATCTCATGTTAATTGCTTGAGGTAGTTGAATAGTTTACCTCCATTTTCATGCTTCATTGATTCTGTATCTTGTAACCAAAACAGTAGAGTAGGACCACAGACATCGTGTTATCCTAATCTCTGAAGATACTGTTATACTAGAAGCCCAAAAGCAGAAAAAGATAACTGTTTGCTAAGGTTTTAGCCTGGAATCTCTGTGGAGCTGATAGATCTTTGCCCTTAACTTTACTGTTTAGCCATTCGCGTGCAAATGGGAATTTCTTGATTCAAGTCTCTTCCTTTTTGCAGAGAAACAAGCAGGACTATGTCTATGGGGGATGGTGGTCTGTTTGGTGGACAGGCAGATACAGTATGGTACTCTCTAAGGCAGCTTTTTTCCATAAGAAGTATCTCACAATGTACACTATTGAAATGGCCGCTTCAATAAGAGAATATGTAGGTCGGAACAGGTGGTTATGTGAACTTTCTCTTACTGTTGTTTTTGCTTAGAACTGGGATATTGTAGCCTTGCTCCCATCCTCTGTGACAAAGATAAAATCATGTGCATTGTGTCTACCAGGAACTGTGAGGATATCGCAATGTCATTTCTTGTTGCAAATGCTACTGGTGCTCCTCCTGTATGGGTGGAAGGTGAATGATGTCTTAACATTACCGTTCTTGTTGCGGTTGCTAGTTATCCTTCTTCTTACCTGTCATCATATTCATCATCCCTGCTTTCTTGTCCCTTTATCTTTGTGCACCCGCCTAGCCAATCTGTCAATGCATAATCATCTGCATGTCATCGATTCTGCTTCTTGGCTTGTCTCTTGACTTTGAGGCTTTCAAGTTCAAGGGTTGGAAATTGTTCCATTGTCCACTAGAAACATGTACGCTGTTGGGTTTGGAAAGGTGCAAACTGGAAAGTTGTGTCATCTGTGTTGGGCAGATGTTCCTAAGACTTAGATTCCAACCTCAGCGGGTCTCAGTCTTGCTGCAAGCCTAATGAAAAATGCTGGGGAACTACTCTTTTGGCACAAGTTCCTGAATGCTATCGGAACTGCTTTGCTTGGAAAGCAAGCTGAGTCCGATCAGAATATGTATTGAATCCTAGTTGCAGATTCTTTCAGCTCATATGGCTATTTATATAAGGGAAACTAGGCAATAGATTTAATCCCTTTAACTAGCTAAGGCCACACTTTTTTTTCCGATAAATGAAAGTATATATATATAATAATGCTAAGAGATTACATCGCTGTTCAGAAAAAACCTAACAGCCCACAACTACACACTAGGCAACACTATGATCAAAGACCACAAAAATTGTGAAAACTCGTCCCCACCATGAGCACCATGCACATCCATACACCACACAATCAACAAAAACAAACATACACCAAACAAGAGAAAGAGAAAATGAACTATGGTCGACTCCTTCCTCGTATCCTACCTTGCTCTCTCCTACCACCACGTCTTCGCCCCCACCCCATAAGGAGAAGACACCCTCTCGCTTGCTCCTACTCTGGTCCTCGTCACATCCTCACCTAACAAGTCATTCAAACACCTCAGAGCTGTCCGACTTCTCTTCTGATTCGAGTCGCTCAAAATTATATCCTCAATCTCATGACAATCCTCCACCAAGTCAGATACTGATGCAAATCTCGAATCAGAAATCGACGCTTGACCCCCTCCTCCAAAAGTCTCCCCCCACCAATTATACTCCTAATGTCCGGTGTCCACCTAACTCTCCTACTCCTGCGCATAGCCCACTCGACGAGCATCAGAATCGATGGAACTTCCCTCCTGATGTCAACAACCGGTGCCACAGCCCCTGAAACAGTTGCACCTCCCTTCCTTGGAGCTATCACCGTCTCAACAATCATCGGGGCATAAGCCACTGGAACAGGTGGAGCCCGCCATGTCTTAGTCGTCGGTGCCTGCGCACACCTAGCACTCACACGTGCAAAAACATGACACTCCTCACAACGAGCCGGAAATCAGTTAAACTTCACCTAGACCATACTAGCAGAGGTCCCATGTCTCACCGTGATCTCCCAACAAAAAGGAAAAGTCGCATCCACCTCAATATAAATCCGAGCAAAAGCAAGTCTAGTCCTATTAGCTATAAACTTATCCATAAATAGGCCTTCCCACCGCGCTTGCAATTTTACTCTGTCCTTTCCAATTCCAAAATTTCAAAGGGACATTGTAAAAGTTAGCCCAGACTGAAATTTTAGATAATCCTCCTTAGTAAGAGTCATCTCCTATGTCCATCGCCTCAAAAGCAGAGGTTTGCCCCCGATAAACCATGGCCTCCCCTCAAAAACCTTGTCCCTACCATCCACACCAGAGAATTGGAACAAAACGAATCCATTATACAAAGAAAAGACATCACCTAGTCCATGAAACCTCCACATGCTAAAAGCCCGTGATCTTACTAACCTAAAAGGTAGAGAGCCCTGAAGAAAGTGACAAACCAAACAAAGGTTCCAATTGCCTGCCTTGCTGTCATCCTCAGTCAACTGAACAGAAACTCCATCAGTTGTAGAGCACGGAGGGACATAAAACATAGGGACATCGGAACGTCGATCGCCTTCAGTCACATTAGCAAATGAACGATGACCGCCATCCCCCGCCCAAACATCAAGAACTACCCCTTCTGCTGTCCGGAGAAGCTGTCCGCCCTCCACCAGTTGAGAACCGTGGACACTAGTAGGAGCAACACCAGCCATCGCCTCCTCATGTGTCGAGCAGCTGCTCTTCTGGTGACGAGCAGTCGCCGCCAGTGGAGGCCAGTAACTAAGCCCACCTGCAAGATGAAAATGTTGCAGCCCAGCCGATGCACTAGGATTAGCCACCAATCCATCATCCACCTTGTACATCAAGAGCAAACAACTTTGAGTATTCACTTCCCGAATCCCCTCGCTTACCCCCAGCCCAGCTTCCCGACAACCAATCGAGGGGAGGGAGAGCTCCACTCCTACATGATCACCACCCTCCATCACGCCATGCCCACAACCCTCGGTCGGAGTCACCGCAACTTCAGATCCCACACCTGACATCGGAACACAAATTTGCTCAACAACATCCCCAACCCCCTCGACGACCACCGGCCCTCTACCTGGACAGTCAAAAGAAGAGATGGAGGACTCCACCCAGACGAATCACTTGCCAAAGCTAAATACAAACCTTCAATCCGACCCATCTCCTCGACAATCGAACCCAAATCTGTCAAAAGTGGCCGATCTGAAAGAGACCCTCAACGAGGAAGACGACATCGAAGCCCATCAGCCAGCTCACCGTCCTCTCCCAGACTCCTCTCCACCTTCGCTGAAACTCGCAGGATAGACGACCTCTCCGATTCTCTTGTCCTCACAAGGATAGCTAAGCACAGCCGAAGATGAAATTGGCACTCCTCGTCGAAGGATCTTCGCTTCCTTAGCCAGCTCGGAGGCGCTAGGCGTCGCCGCCCGTCTGGTGAACCGATGGCCCCTTAGTCATCGACGAGCCAACTGGCGGCCACCTCGAATAGAGATGATGCCGAGCGGAAGTGAAACCCTAGAGCTAAAAAAGAAAATCTAGAGAGTGTCCATGTTGGGAGATGGGGGTTAATAAGATGAGGAAAAGACGTCTGTGTTAGGCGGACCATCTGTGGTGGAGACCAACGGATGTGCCTGTTAGGAGAGAGAAGTTAATTATAGTGAAAGGTAAGAGAATTAGGGGTTGATCGAAAAAGACTTGGGATGTAGTGATATCTTGAAATGCTGACTCACCATATTTATTGGAAGATGTGAATACGTGTGGCTGACTCACCTAACGAGATATGGTCAAGATGATGAGGATGATAGAAACATTGCCCTTTCAACTTCATAATATTATGCCGAGTTTACCATTTATTGATTGACAGCATGGAGGGTCATATAGACATGGGGCAGAAAATATTATGTTGGATTATAAATGTGGGCATTTATTGTTTTAAGTTGTGAAGCTAATTGGACTCCAACTTACTTTCTGTCATGGCTTTCGGTTTATTGCCACTATACTGAGAAAACATTCGTTTGAAATTGACATATGTTTTAGTATTTGGACTTTGAATGAGATTTATGTGGGAGGGTTTCATGGAAATTAGTTCTGCTCCTTTTTCTTGAGGTTAAACAATGGTACTATAGATGAACGAGGGGTACGATGGTTTTTGTTCTAAATACTGCCATATAGGAATGAAGAGTTCATTGTTTTCATGGCATCCTTGTGGATACGCATTTCATGCTGATTATTGATAATTTAAAATAGTGTCTGAGCTCTCAGAGTTTTGAGGTTAGAAATGTACTGTTCTTTTCTTGTCATGTCTCCAAATCTTATTCTTTTAAACGAACTGAGCTGATCACATGATTTGTACATCTTATAGCGCTAGGGAATATTGACTGATTATATGGACTCTTTTAGGGGAATTTATATCTCGAGGGTTTTGTTGTTCTTAATTCTTATACTATATTTAGAGGAGGCGTGTTTTGTCTCCTATACTACACTAGCAGCCCATGATACCCTTGCTGCAAAATTGCTGCAATTCCCCTTCTTATTCATATGATTCTGCACTAGCAGCCCGTGTTTTTACAGTGTTTGAAATCTCCTTAGACTGATTCTGCAACATGTTTCTGAAGGTTGAAAGGGATACTTGACCAAAACTGTCTCATCTGCAGGCAAGATATTTGAGATTGGAACTACTGGAATCAGTAGCCTGGGAGGCCATAGTGATAAGAGAACTACTTGTGTTAATAGGTTTGTTGCTGAATATGGAAAGATGCCACTGGTTTCAACTACCGTGAAGGCTGTCGACAGCCGGAACTGCTGGTTTTGGTAATATGCTCTTCTATCCCTCTATTATTTACCTGTTCTTTAGGTAGCTCATCACCATTGTCATATTGGCTCATTGTCATGTATAATATCCATTGTTTAAAAATGTATACTAGTTGGGCTTAGGATCAATAGTCTTCATGTAAATTAGAATTATATCCCTCTAGTCTATATTTTCTGTATTGGAATTGTGATGGCCTCTTGAATATGCAACTATGCTGAAGATAGAAAGCATTGTGTTACTTATTTTTTGGATACAGATACAGGCATAATACATCTGTTTTATATACACGTAGAAATCTATATCAGGTAAGTATGAAATGTCCTATGATGATGCCATAATCAGAGGAGAGAATTCTTCCTCTGTTTAGGGATTCTACTTTCTATATTTACAATATTATATTTTCTTCATTAATTTTACACTATTCGACACTTGGATCATAGATGTTGATTAGATCCAATTTTCCAATGAGTAAATCAAAGTTGGTCTTAGTAGTCCTTTCCTGAGGATATCTGACTCCTGTTCTTGAGTCGGCACATATGTCATATAGGTAACTTGTTAGAAATTCCTGTTAACCTTTATATGCTTGGTTTTATCATGCTAGACTAAGGTTGAATGAGATGTAGCGGCTTTATTGTCACAGTCGAGTTTTATGGGGAAGTTAACTCGAACTTTTAATTCTTTTAGCAGCCTTCAGAGTCATTGTCCTAAACACATTCCAAGTGCTATTGCCCGATATTTTGCTTGCGTACTACTATGGGCTACCACATTTTGTTTTCTGCTCTTCCATGTGACAAGGTTGCCTTAAACAAAGATGCAATAACCTGTGATTGATCTTTTGTCTTTGACCGACTGTGCCCAATTAGTGTCTGTAAGGATTTTCACTTTCCTGGTGTCCCCCCTTTTTAATAGGAGTCCCCTGCTAGATGATCGCTTGAGGTATCTTAGGATTCTGTATTACTCTTTTTAGGTGAGTGCATATGTTAGCTGATGGAGTTTACAACAAATGCAATGTCAGGTCTGGTGTGGGAGAGAGAGAGATAGATGATATTGTTCCCTGTCAACTAGGTTCCCTCGATTTGTAACTTTATTCTTCGCTTCTATTGGGGTGTCACTTGGTTTGTACCTGAGCATCCCGATTTTATTCAGAAGGTCTAGCATATATTTTCCCGAGATAAGCTTATTCTTTTATTTAGATCTAGCTACTTCCATCCCTAGGAAATAGCGCAAGGGCCCTAGAACTTTCACTTCGAACTCCATAACTAGGGCGATTGAAACTAGGGCCTTTCTCAATCGCTCTATCTTAATTGTATCATCCCCTGTCATAATGATGTCATCTACGTATATAATAAAGATGACTTTCTTCCCACCTGGAGTTGGACGGATAAACATGGTGTGATCTGATTGTCCTTAGTTGTATCCTTGTTTCTTCATCATACTTGCAAACCTACTAAACCAAGCTCTAGGAGATTGCTTGTGCCCATATATTGACTTTTGGTGGTATACTCATGCACACATCTTCCTCCGATCCTCCATTGAAGAAGGCATTCTTGATATCAAGCTTTGATCGTGTTTAATTTTGCCACGGGAGCAAATGTGTCATAGTAGTCTACCCCATAGGTCTGGGTGAAGCTTTTTGCCACTAATCTGACTTTATATCACGGTGCCATTAGCATTGTATTTTACAGTGAATACCCACTTGCACCTGACTGGTTTGTTTCCCTTAGGTAACTTTTTCACCTCCCAACTGCTAATTTTTTTTTTTTTGGCTAGTGCCCTCATTTCCTACATAACAGCCTGTTTCCACGCTGGAACAACAAAAGCTTCTTAGATGTTGCAGAGCATACTAATGTAGTCAAGATTTGCAATGAAATTACGGTATCATGTGGACAAGGCATTATATGACACAAATTTGGAAATAGGGTGAATGGTGTAGAATCTAGGTTATTTTCGTGTGGCAATATGCTAATCGTATGTGGGAGGAGGAATTTCAGTTACTTTTTGATCAGGAAGAGTGTCTTGACGTTGATCTGTCCCGTGCTCCAACTCTCGTGGTGTAGGATTGGTAACAGGTCTTGTTTCCTTTGATTTTGGCCTCCGTGAATAGACTAGTTTATGTTGGTGGTTACCGTGGTTTGCTTACCTCAATATCTCTCCCTGAAGTGGGTTCCTGTATGGTATGAAGTGGTTTCTTTAGGAGGCTGAACTTCTCGTGGTATCTCCCCTGAAGTGAGGACGGAGAATAATACGGGTGGTGTTGAAAAAAAGGTGGCATTCAGACTAATGAAAATCTTTTTTTTGGTCGGATCATAGCATTTATATTCTCATTGTGTGGGAGAATATTCGATAAATATGTGCCTGGGGATAAAGTTTTGTTTGGTGATGGAGGTGGACAGAGGCGGTACGCTGGTGGTTGGTTTCTTGATGGTTTCAGCCGCCCATCACAATAGTTTCTGCTAGACCTAGGAAAATTTAATCCGAACCGCAAATTCGATCCAACCCACCCGCAAATCAAATCAATCCGAATCGAGATTAGATCAAATCCGAATAATTCGAACCCGGATAACCCGAATCCAAATCAATCCGAAATTGAAGTTAGACAAATAACCAAAACCGAAAACAATCCGAAACCCGAATCAATCCGACTCGCAATCCGATAACCCGCAACTAAAAGCAATCCGTAATCCGAAAAATCCGAATCGAGACGACCCATAACCCGAATAAACCGAACCCGATATGATCCAAAACCCGAACAAACTGAACCGAAGTGAACCGTAACCCGAACATAAACTGAAAATAATTCGAAT
>JAOWBR010148183.1:0-13699 GCA_028571145.1 Dionaea muscipula
CAAATCAAACCGTCTACTCTGCCCTGAACTGGCTGAATCTGCAACCTCTCAAACTCACTGATCAACTGAGGTTGCGCTGTCAACCGTGCAACACTGCCCGCCCAGAGGACAATCTCAACACAAAGGTTGACAATCTCAACACAAAGGTTGACAATCTCAACACTGCCCGCCCAGAGGACAATCTCAACACTCATCACAGCCGACTAGGAGTGATAACACTCTTCTTATCTTACTCTCCTTCATTACTAATATACCTCGATTTTTAGCATCATCTGATCAAGCCCAAATTTTTGGGATTAATACAAACTTAAAAAAAGGTGGGACTTATTGTTAACATATAACTAAAATTTCGAAACTTTGATGATAAAATTGATTTTAGGGCCTCTTTGGATTGTGGTGAATAGTGGGGAAGGGGAGGGAGGTTAATTTTTAACTTTGTTTGAAAAACAAAATTGGTGGGGAGGGAAGGGGAATGATGGGGAATGGTGGTGAAAATAGGTGGTGAATTTTTCTCCACCAAATCAGTGGGAAATGGTGGTTAAAAAAAATTATGACAATTTTGTCCTTTCTCTTTTTTTACTTGACTTACTCATTATTTGAGTTGACGAGTAAATTTGTACATTTATTTTTTTTAACCGCCATTCACCACACTTAATGTTTTTTTCCTTCCCAAATAGGATCATATCTATTCCTCTCACTTCCCCTCCACTCCCCTCCCTCCCCTTCCCGTCCCCTCCTCTCTCCAAATCCAAACAGGGTCTTAGAGAAAATATCAATATTTTATCCACTCTTTCACTCAATTTTTACAAAGCATACTAAACTTTTATTTTTTTTTAAAATACTCATCCAACTTTCAATCCATTAACAAAATGATCTCCAACGTTAGATTCCGTCCAAAACATTTAACAATAGAGGTCATTTTGTTAACCTAATGAAAGTTGGAAGAGCTTTTAAAATAATTAACCTAAGGTTTAATTGGTTTGTCTGTTTTTTATTTTTTGTTTTAAATTTTAAATTTTTAGTTGTCAGTAAAAATAAAAAATGTGTTTGATTTATAATTTATAATTTATCAAACTTTGAGCATTTTTTACGTTTTGGGTATTTTGAGAATTACTGTAAAAAACACAAAAAAATGTTCTTTTCTTTTTCTATATTTTAAAAATTTTAAACTAAAAATTATTTTCTATTTTGACAAAACAGAAAATAGAAAATTAAAACCAGACGGGTTTTTTGTAAACAAAAAATATAGCAAACCAAAAACAGCCTAAAAGTTTGGTATGTTTTGTAAAAATTCGTTGGATAACAATGAAAACCGATCAAAATATCTTATTTTATTCGTTTTCATATCAAATCAATGTGAAAGTTGAATTTAAACATAGAAATCGATATAATATAATGGAAATGGAGGAAAACATATGCGATTTTGACTTGCTCAGTGCCGGATGGACTGTCGCCTAATGTCGGGTGTTCTATTGCCTAATGTCGGGTGCTCTGCTGCCCGTGCATTGTCGCCTAGTGCAAGGTGCGCTGTCCTCCGATGTCGGGTGCGTTCTCATCCAATGTCGGGTGCTTATTCACCCGGTGACACAGTTTTGTCACGACCGTGTAGAGCTCCACCTGCATGCCTTGTTTGTTGCACGCTGTGGTCGAGTCGCTAGTTTGTCAGTGACGCCTATCTTTAATTCCTTGCATTTTATTTATTATTTTTCGGGTAATTAAACCACTCCTTAATCTATCCCTTGTTAGAAACAAGAATTAATCCAATCTACGAGTTTTACAACCGTCCCTGTGATCGACATTCGTGCTCACCGCTATCTTCTGGTAGCAAGTAAATACATTTAAATTAAATATTAAAATTGACCGTTCGACGACGCGGATCACTCTCATCCAATGTTGGGTGCTCACTCACCTGATGCCCATTGCGTTCTCGCTCGTTGCCGATTGCACTCTCACTCGGTGCAGATGCACTCCTACCTGGTGCCGAATGCCCTCTCGTCCGGTGCCGAGTGCGCTCTCACCCGCTGTCAGGTGCGCTCTCGCCCGATATTGGGTGCGCACTCGCATCGGATATTTTTAAAATGATAAAACATTATAATAGTATCCGAGGTGAGTGCACCCTGCATCGAGCGACAAAGCAATCGGGCACCGGATGAATAAAAATGACATAATGTACGAAATAGTTTTTTTTTTTACAAAATTTTATTATCTTTCATCGAATTTTTGCAAAGCATACAAAATTTTTAATTTTTAAAAAAATTCATTTAACTCTCATTTCCTTAACCAAATAACCTTTCGCGTTAAGTGTATTGTGGGGAATCTAATGTCAGAGGTTACTTTGTTAACATAATAAAAATCGGATGAGTTTTTTAAAAATTAATAGTTTGATATGCTTTCTAAAAATCGAGTCAAAGTTCGACGAAATTTTGATATTTCCATTGATTTTATACTAGAGTTTATTAAATCACATATAATTAGAGATTATATGCTTGAATCTGTAAACCTTTAATATAATAGTTTTTTCTTGTATATAAGTAAAAATTTAAACCTTTTTTCTAAAAAAAAAAAAAAAAATTGGGGCCCAATACCAGTGTATTGGTCCCATTTGGCCCATTAGAAATGCACTCAAGTGATCCATCCTTGTTTTTTTCATGATGGTCAATGGTCGCATTGGGATCAGGAATGCACTCGAGTGCCATCCAACATCTAGTTTATTTTAGGGCCGCTAGTTATAGCATTCATGGAGTCCATGAAGTACTTAATAATTCAGTCAATAAATTGTATAAATGACAAAAAATTATCAGATACTTACGAAGGTATACAATCAATATTTTAATATATGAAAAAAATAATATAATAAAATAAATAAATCACATGATATCTTTTATAAGAACATTCAACATAACATTTAGATTAAATACAATTAAAATAAAAGATGAGTATAATAAATATAATAAATTTCAAAAAGCAAATGTAAAAGTATATTTTTTTACTCAATATGCCAATTCCTACGTTGAGGAATACAAGTTAGAAGATAAGATAGGAATAAAAAATGATTTGATAATTGGATAAGAAATTATGAGATAGTGATTTTACAAACTTACTTATTTTACTTATAAAATTATCGAATAATTTTATTAACCGACATTGACCAGCATCCGATCGCCGTAATCCACCGGATTTCGATACCGACCTCCGATCAATGCTATTGACTGGTGACCAACCGTTGAAATCTGACCAAAATCTGTCCGGAATCTAACGACCGACTGCCGGTCAACGACGATCAACGACGTTGACTGATAGTGTCTCATATCTCACGGAGATAGGATAACCTAATAACTATCCTCACATTATTTGATTATCCCACCATTTATAGGAAAAGAGTTTGGTGAGATTCCTATCCCACTTGAAAAATTTGTCACCAAACACAAGATAGAGACTGAACGGGATAACTTAGTCCGAGAAAAAAACAGGGCCTAAAGGAATAATTCTTGTCGTAAAACTTATCCATTGAATTATACAAGAGGAGAAAGCTGTCATTTTAGTTTCACTGAATTCGTAAAGGCTACTGTAATCTAAATCCTGAGGCTGAGGAAAGTATGCCATCTACACCGGCAAGTTCATCATCATCATCATCCATTCATCCTCGTCAATCCGATGTTGACAAAAAGTGTGGTTATCATACCTCGTCAATCCATTCACCATCCATTCTTCATGCATCCAGCTCACGGTGGCGGTTGGCCGAAGGCGTGGTCTTGATCATATATGCTCTACTGAAGGCTAGTTTCCCACTGTAACACCTATACAAGACTCTTTCAGCTCGACCAAAACTAAATAAGACTACTAACTAGTGAAAAACTGAACTGCTTTGCCTTGTCTGCAGCACTTGAATGAAGAAATGCAATTGATACTTGGCATACATCAAGTGTATACAATCAACGATTCAAGTATATTACAATCAACAGAAAGAAAGCAACTGCAGCCAAGAGGAATCATTTACTTTATAAATGAAAAAAATATTTCTCATCTTGTTTTCCATGTAAAGATTCGCAGCCTCAGTGATGGGAACAAAACTAGCCAGTTGCCAATGCGAAACCAAAACCTTTGCACACAACAAAACACCCACTAAAACCAGAAAACAAGAAGGAAAAGAGAAAAGAAGAGAGAAGAAATAGGTATTACCACATCTAATTACCTCTATAACCTAGTCAATCACCTCCCTGAGTAACCCAACATTCTACTCGTTGGTAGGATAATTTGATAAAAGATGCTTCATTGTCTCGTACGTCATGAAAACGATGCTCACACTTGGGACTACTTTGAAATACTCAGGCAGTATGCCTCTGTACAAACCACGCCATCCCTCTGAACGGATTATTTGTCTGAGTGCACCAAAAACACCTGTATTGTAAACACGTGCTCGTCCACCAGCTCCTTCCAATTGCATCCGACGCCTTACCAAATCGAGAGGGAATATAGCTGCAGAAAACATCGGTAAATATCATGACCAAAGCTGGAAAACTTTCATTATGCAACAGCAAGGAGAAGGGAGGGGGCCAGGGTGGCACCAGTTACGGGCGGGAAAACTGACTACAAAATTAGCACAAAACCAACTTGAGGTGACTGAGAACCAATCATCGCATGCAACACAGAGCTATCAAGAACATCCATGCAAGATGTGCCAAAAAAGGAGTCGGGGTTATATGGGAACGGCAAAAAAGAACAAAAAAATAAGCAAGTTATGTGGAGCCACAAAAAGGTCACATGGGAACCGCAGATGAGGAATGTGATACCGACCAAGGCACGCCAAAGCACATTCGCAATTCTAGTGTCATTTCTCTCTTTTATTTTTATGGTTGGGGGATTCTAATGCATAACCTTTTACCCACTTAACTTGCATCCTATAACATGAGAAAAAAACAAAGCATCTGGGTGAGCTTTTTAAAGCCTATTATACATTAACCTTCCAGACATAAGTCATGCAGAGTAAACAACAGTCAATCATAGTATCCTAGCAAAATGCCAGAAGAAACTTCCCCACGAAACTCAAGTTACAAACAGGTTCCTTTCCAGGTTTTAGTCTTAACGTTCGGGCAAAAAGGCTGGGGCAACTTAGTAGGATTAAAGAAGCTTGTCATCACACATTAGCGCACCCACTAACCACCAATATGACACAGGAACCACCAGTAAAGCCATCAATTACCACCAAATAAAAATTTCCCTGGATACATTTACCATTAAGACCCTCAGAATCAAATCAAAGTAGTACACAACATCCTAGAGAAAGAAAAAAGGTCCTAAAAGAACTGACATGGAGACAGCTCCCTGGAGTCTCCTGTTTGATGGCTAAGAATTCGTAAGAACCCTGGACAAGGTTAAGCATTCTCATTGCTCAAGTGGGAGCAATCCAAAGACAGGTGACCTCCAAAAAATACATGCTTGCTAATGGGGGGTTAGCGAATCTCCAAGTGAGGAGCTTAGTCACTAATCCTTTTGATATATAGGTATTTTCCCCGCACAAGTGAACAAGGAGACCGACCCGAGCGATCGGGGTTTTCCAAGCAAGGATGCTTACCCGGCCAACCTGCCCGATCAACCTGCCCGACCCTACCCAGCTCGACCTGTCCGGCCAACCTGCCCGGCCCTACCTGTCCTGACAACCTATATGGTCAGGCCTAACCAACCCCACGTGACCAGCCACGCACCTGCCCGACGAAGCCTGCTCGGCCCGACCTGCCTAGCCAAGGGTACTTTGATAACTTTATCATCATCCCATCCCCTATAAATACCCATTCACTTCCAACAAATCAAGGTACATGCACTTTCTCTCTTTCTAACCCATTGCTTTCCCCCTCCCTAGCTTATACCTGCCTGACCTCCCCTGCCCGGCCTAGCCTACCCGACTCTGCCTGCCCAGCCATGCCTGCTCGGTCAGTGTGATCTAGAGAGTTTCATCTCCTTTTTCACCTGCTGACTTAAGCATCGGAACGGTTTTTCCGAACTAACACCTCAGGGTACCCTCTGACGATTTTGTTCGTCTGTTTCAGGTCATCGGAGTCATCTTTTTCAGCATCTTACACTCTCTCGAGTCAACCGGATCCTCTCTCAGCCGTACTTCTCAGACTCGGTTCTCGGGACTTTAGTGACTATCCTTGAATTTTTCCAGAAGTATCACCTTTAATCAGTTGCAACCAGGACCTTGCCAGACACAAGGAACTAGGAAGTGACAAGAGCGTAATGCTATTGGAAACATTATTTACTTCCACCAACCCCAACTCCAACCCATCACTTAGGCTGCTGCCACCACCGGCATTGCATACTATCAGCACTAGTGGGATGATTGTGGTGGCAGCAGGCACTGAGATTGCAGTTCAGCAAGAAAGAAAGATAATATGAAAGTTGTTGACAGTCTAGTAGCTAGCATAAGTTCCACACATGAAACTAAAAGGCGGCCACTACATATTGCATTTTTAGAGTGCCGATGTGACATTAACCTGAAATGATAAACATTCGAGATTTAATCAGTATCAAATGATATTAGCCTGATACAGCTGAAATTGGTTTCATATGGCCCATACTCTATGGGAAAAGTTAGGAATATCCAAGTGAGAGAGAAAAAGATGGGAAGAGAAGGGGAATAAGTTAAAAAAGAGAAATTGTCCAAAAATTTCCTTTACTTCTTGAATCTTATTTGATTGTTAGTATGCTTATTCACAAGATAGACATTTTGACTAAATTTCCAAAATATTTAGGCCAATTTACACAATATTTTAGGTAGATTTGCCATTAAAATTTTAAATGAATGCCAACTATCCTTCAAATGATAATGATTAATATTGATGTTCTTAAATAAATATAGGCAAATGTAAGCAGTAGAAAGGGTCATGACAAACACGAGACAATATCTATCGATAGCGATTGCCTGCTTCCACGATGTCAGGACCATGACCACAATGGTTATTGTTACAGATGTTTTGTTGCATGGTCCCACACCTTCATGGCTTCAGAAAACCATAAAAATTTGTGTATCCAACAACATTGATGTGGCTATACCAATATCCCTTCTACTGAAAGTTGTATGCTCAACATAGCTGCAAACTAATATTCTAGTAAAGAGTCGCATGGCCTACTACAAGTAGTAGTAACGAAACACGAGAAAAATACAAGTTCAAAGGGCAGTTCAAAAGTAGACAAGTGGATTGCCAAAAGAATATGTAAGACTAAATTCAAGTTTACAAGTAGCACACCTCCGCAACCAAGGCAAGGGGTGGGGGAGACCCCAATCAAGATGCCAGAACACAAGCTACCATCTCAGGGAATAAGATTATAGATAAGCCTAGTCACTTCCTTCTAGAGACTCCCTCCACATTGTACTCAACATAAATGCCCAACATCAGAATGCCTGCATGAGCAACATGGATATTGAGCACAATATAGAGTAGCAGCAAGTAGCTTTTCTTTTTTTCTCCCCTAAGCAAATTAGTAGTCAACAGTGAGTCTGTAGTATCTGGCAATAGGTACTTATTTGGTGTTTATTAGGCTATGATTGAGAAACAAGATAATACTCTATATTACAACCAGAAGATTTTACTATCTTATACTGCAAAGTTGGCTCGCAAAAGTCCTAATCCTAGGAATAGACAGTCTAATTTCAGGAAGTAGAGGCATGAAAAAAAAGCTACATTAGATTTTGACACATCTTTAGACGAGATGAATTCCACAGATTGTTTCAACAGCAGATGAGGTAGTTTACCTCTAGAAATCAGGCACCTACTCTGGTTCAATGAAAAGAAACCCTAGTAATCTACATTATTGATATTAGTACAATGTAATCTAAATCAGCTGCTTAATTAACTAGAAAGACCAGAGCGCGGAGTGGAAGAGTACAGTAATAAATATACATTGCTGGCAATCTGCTGCAATTACGTATTCATTACTGCTCAGCTATGCCCTACTCATTATTCAATTGTAATGTTTCAAGTAGTTCTCCTCCAACCAATATAACAGAAGAAGCAAAAGCTCATAACAAGGTGAAGTTTCTAGGCGAAATCAGATAAAAATAAGAAGAGGGAAAATGTAAGATGTTTGGTTTCTACCCATTCACAATATAGGAAGTCTGAGTGAGAGCATACCTCAAAGAGGACGCCTCTTACCATTTGCAAGGAAGAACAAGTGTCAAATTCAACCGAAACTGGTCCCTCCCAAAAAGAACAGAGCAAACTGCAATCCTTGGAGAGAGGTTATCCAAAAGATACTACTAGCATATGTGTTAAGAGATTCAGAGCATTCTAGGAGATCTATTTACAGCTAGCCCCACCATAAGCAGTGCCTTCTCAGATCAAGATGTTCAGCACACACAACCAGCACCATGGTACAAGTGCTAAAGAGGACACCGTCCAGTTTCTACCAAAACTCATATCGCTAGATTACGCGAAGACCAAACTAGTAAACCATGACATCAATCTCCGTGTCAATGCAAAATGATTATGATTGCAGTAGCAGCAAGCAAGAGACAAAAAGAACTAGTATGGAAGTTGACATCATAAAGTGGTAGATTATGAGTTCAAGTAATGACTTCAACAAGTCTAGATGACCCACCTGTGGATGATGCTATGCCTGAAAGACTGCCACAAGCAAGACTCACCAGCGCAGTAGAGTCATTGGGCCTGTGGAGAATAATACAATATATAGCAGAATGTCAATAAATTAACAATTTAACATCGAATAAAACAAGGGAGATTTTCATCTGTTATATAACTGAACTCGGTACAAGTTCTACCTATGCAACTGCCACTGAGTTCTCAGGGTTTCATAAACTGAAAAACTTATAGCCAAATTTGGCCCAACACTCTGTAAAAACAAACGGTCAGTCAGATTACACAACACATAGAAGCGGTCGTGAGCAAAATTGTAATTAATAACCAAGGTAATACCAAAAGTGTTGCGCCAAGACCCCTATAAAGGCCAAATATGCCTTCTTCTCTGCCTATGGTATGCAAGGTGTGCCATATACCTCTGTAGTAAATCACATTTGTCTGCAGAAGTGTACAACAAAATTACTCAAAGAAGTACAGCAAAACAAGAGAAACAAAACCTACTACAAGCTATAAGGACAGGAAAAGGCCAGATATCAGCAAGTTGATCAGCTTCTTATCAGTCCTCCTTAAAGTATGTGTGGTAGTTGCAACATTATTCGAAAAGCACACATAAACAAAACTAGCACATAATACCATAGATAGCACTTCACCTGAGCAGCAAGTCGTGTCCTAACTAGATCTAATGGGTAAGTGGCAGTTGCAGCGGTAATTCCTGCCATAAAACCTCCTATCACACGTATGAAAAGGTGTGCACCTATATAATCACTGTTACTTTCCAGTCCTGGAAATGATAGTAAGAGCTGGGGAAGAGAATTGAAACCCAAGTTAAATAGCAGAAACTACCAAAGTAGATGAGAAACTGATGATGGGGTTTATAATTGTCATTCCCAGAAAAATAAGTGCATGACTACAGAGCATTAGAACCAACATTTTTGTACCGCTCGTATGAGTAGAAGCTGACAGAGGAATAAGGAATACGATGAGCGACAGTAACCAAATTCCCTTTCCAGAATGCTCTCGCTCCTTCTTCATTAAGAACACGTGTAGCCTCTCGCCAAATGCTAGCCTTTCTCAACATGGAAACATCAGCATGCATGCCTTGCACCTTCAAACAAAATATTGCAAGGCATATAATCAAACAAAAACCATCGATAAGCATGAAATATAATCCAAAAGCATGTATGCTACCCTGTGGTAAAAACAGAAGTGAGAGACAGAAGGTAAAAATGCATCTCCTCTAAGGCTTGATCCTGGGGTAACATAAAACAAACTAGGCACTTTATCCATAAAGTGGGATGGTCCAAATCAACAGTGTCCATCGCAAATATAGCAGGTCATACGAAATTGTTTCCTCTATCCTTTTTTATGGCCTCTCTCTCTCTCTCTCTCTCTCTCTCTCTCTCTCTCTGCAGCAAAGCTCTTCTCTTTCATCTGATCACAACGTCTATCTCACACTAGATGTTTTAATTATACATGAACACACTGGGTGTTTTAATTATACATGAACCACAAACATACCTCTATCATTTTGTATTCAATTGAATTTATACCCAACAGTATCCTTAGTGCCACAATAGGAAAAGGAATTTGATCCCTTCATATATGTAACGATAATTGAGGTTGGCTTTATCCTGCTAGCTTTATCCTATAATGGCTAGTCTTTGTGAGGTAGACTTTTCCCTCAACTTCGTTTCGCATTGTACCAGAGCTCGAGGTTAAACCTTAGAAATTATTTTTTTCCTTCAGCCACCAGCCACAACACCACTAGCCTACAATTTTCTTTTCTTCCTTCAGCCGCCAGCCACGGCACCACCAGCCATCAGTCAGCCACCAACAACACAACCTGCCACCACCATTACAGCAACCACTTCCCTGAGTCTGACTACTGCCTCACAACCGCCACCCACAGCTAGCCATAGCACCGTAGACCTCAGACCACCAAGTGTTAAGAAAAACACCAATGAGAATCAAGATTCAACAGGATTCAGGGAAAAATTCTAAACTTAACGAGAACATAACACCGAAGAAGAAGAATGAATCTGGAACTTAGAAGTCAACCTCGTTCTTTAGAGAAAAATTTTTGAGGAAAAAATAGAACAGACAAAAAATGAACAACACCTGAGCAACACTTGCTCACCTTCTCTGCCTCACAGCTAGAGTAATTCACTCTATACAAAACATCTTTTCTTAACTTACAACACCAACATGATCTAATACTATTTATAAGCTAAACAGACTAGAGAGAGAAAAGTCCATGTCAACAATCCACGAGAGTCCATGTCAGCAATCCAGGTCATGCGACTTCCGAAGGCCAACTGAATTTTGTTATAACACTATTCCCAAAGTCTAACAGAACAACCAAACCAGTCAACATTGGCGTCTGGGACAAACAAGGCCCGTTTGCTTCTGATGTCGTGTGCCTACCTGCCTCTGTTGTCGTCTGCTCGTGCTGCCTTTACCTATTTCCGGCTACAGCTTGACCCCCGGCTAGACAAGTCTCCGTTGTCTACCTATGTTGTACCGCACAGACCCGGCTACACAGACCCGACTACCTCCTGGGACTGCAAACCCGTCTGCTCACCCTAGACGAACTCCATCTCCGCACAGGCTAGAACCATCTGGCTCTGTTGCTGACTTCCGCCTGGTTCGGCTGCTGACTTCCGCCTAATGTTTAGCTAGACTCCATAGTCTTCAATCTCTCAAGACTCCAGACCGAGATCTCATGAAGCAAACAGACTTCATGTTAAACAAGTCTCAAAAACATAGTTGAACATAAAAACTATCTCGGACTCATCATTCAAATGCTTGGTGACATTTCCATTAATGGTTTACACCGTCAGACCAAGATGTTCAAGCATCATAAACACAAGTTCAAGTTGGCCCAAAATAGACTTGCACACACACCTGCATGGCTGCATCTCAATCGTCGCTTCTCACTAGACAACACAGACTCTGAATAGCACACTGAGAAATACCTTACAAATCTTCCCCCTTTTCACGTGTGACTGTCTTCAACACCATCCCAGCAACCCTTATCTTTTGTGACTCCAAGTATCATAAACATGCTCCTCAAATTCGAGCTATACTTTGCGACAAACCCCATGTTCTGCTATCGGGTATCTGTCCGGAGATCAAAATCTGCTGGACCATCGAAACAAGGCGACAAGCTGCACTTGCTTCAGCACAGACAACAATATGCTGAGACGGTACTATTGTCTTCCCCTGATTGGCAATCTTCTGATGTTTTACAAACATCTCTCAAGCTTCCCCTGGCTGAGAACCCTGAAACTTTGATGATTCATCAGCGCAGGAAACTCGTCTTTGCCTTTGTTTCTTCCCCTCCAACTCAAGCTTACTCTTGTTCGGATCTGCCTTCTTTGAACCGGACAGCAGGCCCCTGTTAGCCTGTACCGCTAACTTCTTACTCCGTCAAGAAAGATGCCTATGCGGATCTATGGCAGAAAACCTTGCCTCCAAGGCATAAACATTGGATAGCTTCCTCCCTTTGACCACAACCAATGACCCCTTGGATAGCTTCCAATCCCTGCCTCTAAACTGGCTAGAGTAACCATCATCATCCAGTTTCCCCATTGAGAGTAAGTTCACTCTCATGGCAGGAATGTGCTTCACATTCCTTAGCATCAACTTCGCACCTGAAGCTACCTCCAAACACACATCTCTCTTAGCAACTCATGTTGAACTCGTTCCGATTCTCACAACACCAAAATTCTCTGGTGTGTAGGAACTAAAGAAGGACTTCCTTATAGTAGTGTGTCTTGAGGCACCGCTGTCAACCACCAAGCTTGTCTATTACGGACCAGCAACGCAAGCATCATCCATCTCTATTACGGACAAAGACTTCAACACAACAAATCCAGCGGTCATAGCAACAGATCCGTCCTTGCCACAAGAACCATCTATCCTCTGTTTTCCCTTCTGAAACCACTTCTTGCAATTCCGCTTGATATGCCCCCTCTAATGACAGTAGAAACACTCAATCTCATAGGATTTCTCCTAGCTCATGCACCTGGTCTCTCAGTCAGCTTCGCAGGCGGCACCATCTTTCATCATCATGTAGAAGTCATCGCCCTCGACTACTGAGACAATGGCGGTGGTTGCAGGCTCCTGCTCCTTCCAGACTCCCTCTACTCGGTTCCCCTTCTCCTGAAGCCATTTCTTATAATTCCGCTTCAGTTGGCCTCGTTGATGGCAGTAGAAGCACTCTACTTCGACAGTTCTTGTGATGCTTCTCCACGAGCCTCTGTTCGGCTCAGCTGCTCAGGAAGCACCTCGATTGTCCGTCACCATCAGATCCGAGTAAGCTGTCACAAAGCTTACCTGAGCTCTTCTCCACAACTCCTCATTCAGAATACTGGTCTTAGCCAGATCCATCATGACAACACCATCAGGAGCCGAGTTCAAGATCAGCATCCGAAACGTCTCCTACGAAGCTGGTAGGGTGCCAAGGACACACAGGTCTTGAACTTCATCTTCAAACTTGATCTCCAAACCTGTCAACTGATTATGAATTCCTTGATAGGAATTCAGATGATCAGTCAGACAAGTACACTCCTCGTATCGCAGAGACATCAACTGCCTGATCAAGAGCATCTGTTATTCCTTGTTTTTCTCGCATACAAGTTCTCTAACTTGTCCCACAAAGACTTGGCATCCGTCTCATCACAAATGTGATTCAAGACATTGCCATCAACCCACTGCCGAATGTAACCGCAAACCTGTCGATGCAACATTTTCTATTCATCTTTAGTCTTCGCATTTGTCTTTCTCTGTGGTCGCAGAGACAGATGAAGCTCTTTCACATACAGCAGATCCTCCATCTTTCTCCGCCATATCTGATAGTTCAATCCATTCAAAGTTACCATCCTGCTCTTTTTTTTTTGGTAAGTATCCTGCTCATATTTGCCTCCATCGATGATATTATAGCTACTATTATACCCCGGATTTTTGGACATTTTATATTGTTTTTATGCTTATTATGTTTGATTTAGCAAGTTGAGAAAATTTCACTTTTTCGGTGAATAGTACTTTCCGTGAATAGTGTTTACGGTTTTACGTAACCGTTTTGCGACTTTTTGCATTGCATG
>JAOWBR010148294.1:0-13698 GCA_028571145.1 Dionaea muscipula
TCCTTTTTGCTTTGCAACTGTGGCAGCTTTTCTGTCCTTTCTCTGCCACGAAATCCTTATCTCCATGTGTCTGAGTGAAAACATTTTTCAAATCATTTGTCTTTAATTTAAACAAAGTTGAATTAAATGGCTTTACTGTTCATAAAGGCCACGTGTTGTCCATCTGAAGTTCTGGAAGCCTTAGGGTATTCAAAACCCTAGACAGGTTTTGACCTCAACTGGTCTTCATCTCAACCCTTGACTGGTACGACCTCATCTGGAACTATCCTCAACCGGATCTGTCCTCGACTGGTACGGCCTCAGCTGGAACTATCCTCAAGTGGATCTGTCCTCGACTGGTACGGCCTCAGCTAGAACTATCCTCAACTGGATCTGTCCTCGACTGGTACGACCTCAGCTGGAACTTTCCTCAACTGGATCTGTCCTCGACTGGTACGACCTCAGCTGGAACTATCCTCAACTGGATCTGTGCTCGACTGGTATGGCCTCAGCTGAAACTATCCTCAACTGGATCTGTCATCGACTGGTACGACCTCACCTGAAACTATCCTCAACTGGATCTGTCCTCGACTGGTACGGCCTCAGTTGGGACTATCTTCAACTAGATCTGTCCTCGACTGGTTCTAAACAATACCTGATTCTATAATCATTCATCTAACTATCTAAACATTCAAGCATGAATCATCAAAACCTAAACAATCAAATCCTAACACATTGCGCTTAACCAACTTTCCTCCTTTCAGGAGATTATTAACAATACTTTTACTCGAATTGGTCATAGGATCTATTTTAATTCAATTAACAATGAGACACATTTAGTATAGTACAAAACTATCCCTAATATGATCAATTAATTCAAATAATTGAATAAATATGTCACAAAAAGAAAAGATATGCCGTGTATTCGATCACATTCCATGAGCATGTCTAATTCCATTATTTAAAATTAATTATTAATTAGGTGACTATACAAATTATAGGTGAGCCAAATTCTACCAATCTAATAACTATGCATTTTCTTCTTGTTCATCATGCTATATAATTAAATCAAGCATATACTAAATGCGATTAAATATAACAATTCAAATTTGGATAAGGTAATATTTTTGCCGCTAAAAGCATATTAGAAAAAGAAACCTAATCATACTCATCCGTCACAAACGTAAAAATATGTCGCACATAAATTCAATTTAATTTTTTTATGATACGTATAGTGCTGCTAAGCAAGGTCCGGCGCACTCGTGCATTGATTATAAGACCAAGTTCAAAATAATCTACTTTATTTTCAATAAAAGCCTTTGGGCTTATCAGCCCAAAACAAGCCTCTCTTTTTTTTTTAAATTTTTATTGTGAAAAAAAAAGACTCAAAAAAAAAAAAAACACAAAAACAATCGTCATCTTCATATTGATCAATCCCCAAAACCAAAAAAACATTTCTGCGATGTTGAGGGATTCAGCCCTTTCTCTGGCTACCCTCGTCACTCCGATGGCCGCCAGCCATGGCGCCTTTCTAATTCGTTATCTGCCACCGAGGCGCGTGTCTCTCGGATCTTTCAGAATCTCGTTGTCGCCGCCGCTCTCCGTTCGATTTTGTTGCCAACATTGATGTCCATGTGCTCGAAGGCGAGCTGTCGTATTCCCGGCATGGCGACGGGAGCTTGGCCCACGCATTGGGGTTTCTCCTTCGATCGTGCTCCTCACCATTCAAAGATCTGAGAGACTCGGCCGGTGTTGCCAAAGGTGTGTGGTGCTGCCTCCTCCCTTTGTTCGAATCTCACCGTCGGTTACCGGCGCAGGATTTAGGTTGTAGGTCGCTCCCTGTTCCGTCTACTTGCTCTGGCGATGAGGAGATTGAATCTCTGAGGCCCAGATCCATCACTCTTGTGAGATGGGTTGTTCTCTTCTCCTACCTTCGCCGCCAGCGCCGGGAGGCATGGTCTCGCCTGGGAAGATCCGCGCCGCCGCGCTTGGCTGGTATATGTCAAAGATTCCCAGCCTATGATGTTGAACTGAGGTTGAAGCATCAAAACCCCTTCTAGATTCTTCTGAATCTCGTTAAACAGCCAAACAGAGAGAAAAGGGAAAAACTCTATCATGAAGACTGTGCGCGATTATAATATATTGTCGTGAGAACATGAAAACTTGGGTTGTATTTTCTTAATATGATTCTAATGTGTAACATAAGCAGAGGGCAATTTCTTTTGATTGATTTATAATGTCAATGTTCTATAGAATTGTACTCGCGGCGAAAATAATTGGTCGAGCCCGATAAAACTGGCTTTAATACCACTGTTAGTAATTCTATATGCTCAAAGGATCGCAAACTGTACAATTATAAAATACCTGATGTAGAGCGGAAGTGTGTACAGTTTCTCTTTAATAATTCTATATGCTCAACGAATCTCGCCTTTATCTTCAGTGTTCTATCTGCGAAGGGATTGGAATCACGAGAAAATCGATTGGGTGTCCACAGACCCAATGCCCTCTCCTTAGTGTGGAACGTATTTGTGTGGATTCAAGTGCGTATTTAATTGGGGAGTCGAGGACCCCTATTTATAGTTATGTCAAATGAATCCTTCAATATTTATTTAGATATATTCCCAAAATATATTAATTAGATTTACTGCTATCCATACCAGATAATACAATTCACTTAAATAATTGAGTCCAACTTAATATCGAGTCTAATAATGATATGGGTCAGCCCACTTGGGCACCCATAAGCAAACACATATTCTGTATTATGGATTTTAGTCCCTTATACCACCGTTTGCATACTTTAGAGATTTATATATGAAAATACTCTACCTGGGATTGTTGAATTGATGGGGTGTGAGAGTGATGTATTATATGATGATTTTTATTGTATACTATTTTAGCTTCCACGGCTTTTAGGGTGTTCACCTCATCAACACGGTCTAATCTTGGATTAGTGGTTAAATCCGAGGTTAAGTCGTGACATGCTCGATCTCACGTTCGTACACCATGATTCTTGTGTCGATGGCAATTCCATAAGGATCTCATGGTTGATCCTGAGGATTTGTGCTCCTCCAGTTGCTGCCTTACCTCTGTACGGTGGTATTCGAGCCATTGATTGTGAGATAGAGAGAAAGAGATAGAGGATCATGTGATTGTTGTGTAGTCGATGATTGTCCTTGACTGAGCCCACTAAAATCGGTAACATCCATCCCTTTTAGGGTTCTTGTTCACGGTTCTTGTTCACGACTTGCGACTTTGGTTTGTAAGATCTGTGTGTAGTCACTCGTGTTTGTGATTATTAGAAGTTTATCTCGATTTCACTATTTATTGTTTAAGCATAAATGAACCCTGCTATAGTAATGGAAGGAAGAAGAAAGCTAGTTACTTGAAAAAAAAAAAAAAAAAAACCAAGACAGCTAGTTGTAATTTCAAAAATCCTAAAAAAATGTATTTTTAACTGTAATACCCCAAAAAATTTTGGGTAGTCCAAAGATGTGGTCTTATTAATCTATTTTGGGTTTTTACTCCTTTGTTTTTATCCCACATTAGGTAAAAGAGAAAAATGAGTGAAATCTCAAGAAGTCCATCGATTAAAAGTTTTACTAATATGGTTTGATTCTATGTCAAATTCCTTTGTAAGGTGAGAGTCAATGCTTCTTAATTAAATGAATAGTTTTTTGGGTGTGCTTAGAATTGGTTAGGTGACGCCTAGGAAATTCCTTTCTTATTGAATTTCCTGCTTTTTGAGTGTGTAGGCTCTTATAGAAGCTGTATTTGGGATGATGATATAAATTGTGACTAGTAATTTTTTACATCGATTTTATTTTCTTGGCCTGAAGTCGACAAATTATTTCTCATTGTGTGTTGAGATCGTTGCTAAGGAGGAGAATTGAAAGTATGATGATTGATCCATGGTCATCGATTGAGTCACATGAAACAGGGTAAGGAACACGGCGTCTCATATATGGTTGGACGTTTTGCATATGATGTCCATGATCAAATTAAATGGGTAATTTGATTTTTGTAATTATGTTTTAATCTAATTGTGTGGATCACATATTGTACCGGATGGATTAACTTAATATAAGTTGATTTATTCTAAATTTGATTTTCATTTAAAAGGATTTTAACTTAATAGGAAAATATTCTTCTAAACATCTTATCTTGTGTGTGTAACAAAACACGATTTCTATCTCCTTGTATTTTTCAAATAATGAAAAAGGGGAAAATGTCAGATGGGTTCTTTCACCCATGACTCGTTCAAAGCATCTATTTTTAGTTAAAGGAAAAAACTCCCACATAAATAGGAGAAGATGAGATCCACCAAGACAAGCTCATCGTTTTGCCCAGCAACAACCTCGTGAAACGTGGGAAATCCTTTGTTGAAGTCGTGGAGCATTTGCGCCAGAATTCAAGTTCATGACTACGTCCATTATCATCACTTGGCGGGTGATCTTCTCCCTTCGTTCCAAGTATAAAAGTCATCAAAAGGAGTGAACTCAACTTACGCAATCCAAGAAAGAACAATTCAAGTGTGAGCTACATTGATCATTCCACTCTGTGTAAGGAATCAATTAAGTGTACTGTCAAGAAAAGATCTAGAGGGAGGCAAAAAGTTACTGGAGATCGTCGAAGAAGAAGGCTGCTAGGAATTGTGAAGCTACAGACTCGAATTCCTATCCCCGCTCCAGATACACACTGTTTTTGGTATTATTTTCCCTATTCGCTTATTGTAGAAGCATTATAGGGGATTCTTGTTCATTGAATTTTTCAATGAATTTAGCTTCACTCTAGAGGTAGAGTGAAGGGGAACATTAGGCGGAGTAGCTTATTGGGGTTAGACTTGGGTTGAGTAAAAGGGTTAGGGGTTACGACCTACTTGAAGTGTAATCCACCTTAGCTCGTTTATAGTGCACTGAGTTAAATCCTATTGAGGTGTAGGCCGTGGTTTTTTTCTCCCCTTCAACCAGAGAGGTTTTTACGTAAAAATCCTTGTGTAATCATTTTTATTTCCGCACTTTATTTCTATAAGGATTACTGTCATATACAGGAACACGTTCTGGAACACGGTTTCATCTGCATGCTTGGTAATTAGTTTTCTCTCATCTGGAACGTTGTCTGGATCACCGAACCTATCTACTTTTAAATTAACGTGTTACAACTTGATAATTGTGTTGAAAATTTTAAAAGCTCAATTCACCCTCCACTTGGGTTAGGTGTCATACTCATCTGTACTAATACTACCCCTCGGGCTGGCCAAGAATTTGTACGATGTAGATGTAGGTCTTTATAATTGGAAAATTGAACCTGCCTAATATATATATATATAATTTTTTTTTTTTTTTTTTTTTTTTGTTGTTACGGTAAGTTTGCGTAATATAAGTTGCTTGCAAGGAACTATTCTTGTTTGTAATTTATTATATATGTTGTTATCATGGCAGATCGATTTTGGGTAAACATAACTTCCGTGCAAAAATGGATTTAAATTCGTGGGTGGACCAAATGAATGCAACTCCGTGATCTTGGCTGATTGCTACCGTTCTCAACAACCAGCTCTCCGACATGTGTGGAGGGTGTAAGAGAGTATTGGTATGGTTTGTGAGAGTAAACCACACGTATTAGTTTTCTGATAGCCTAATTAGTTTTACGGGACATCCGACAAAAATAAGATCAAGAGTTTAAATCTTCATAGCTATCCATACAATTGAACGGTTCACGGTGATGGCTGGATTTACAGACTACAGTACGCCCCAAGGTTAATGTATTCAATGCATTGACACCTCCGAGATTAGTGCGTTCAAAGCAACGACACTCATCGATTATAAGAAATATACCATTTGTGAATGTCATAAACGCAAAGCTAGCCGTTAGCGGCTTCTTAAGATAAATATAATTTATGGATCTTCTACCACAAGGTAGACCTTTTAGTGGAGTTGGTTCCTCAATATAGTATAAGAGTAGACGTGACCAAAAGGTCACGAGTTCGAATTCTACCAGTGCAATCTCCATTTGTTTAGCAGGTTATATAGGGTGGACTAATGCATAGTTGACGCTATAAATATAATTCATGGGCCTCGATCACATAAATATATTCATGGGTCACCTTGTGGTAAGCATGCAAATGGAATATTTCGTCCAGCTCCGCTTATCTGCTTGAACAAACACAATAGTCCATTAATCCATGGAAAGTGTTGCAGTCGTGTAAAATATTCTCACGCGTATTCCTATACTTCACATATATTTACAATGCCAGTGGTGAAGAAAAAGAAGATGAGCTCAAGAAACCTGATCTCTTCGATATCTTTTTTTTTTTTTGGCATGTTGCATATGTGATTGTGTAAACGGTGGAAGACAGACTAGGGTAGGAAAGTTTTTATTTTTTGAGAGGTGAAGAAAGATATATTTAAAAAAAGCAATAAATTTTAACTTTAATTTGTTGTGAAATTGTTAGTGTTAAGTGGTAGAATTAATATCCACAGAATATTGGTTACTCTCTCTTTACACCATGAGGTCTACAATCCACTCTTTAGTTGAAGACGATCGATCCATAGAATATATAAATAATAAACAATAGAAACATATATATGTTTTTCACATGAGCACGATATTTGAGTAGTTTTTGTTAGGAAATAGCTAGTGTTCCCTTAGGTTGGTCAGCATATTTTTTATTCAATTACACTATATATTGCATTTAATTATGAGCTGATATTAATTAACTAATCTAATTTATTAAATCCACAGAGTGCTCGCAATGGGTATGAACTAACCCATAGTTACCGAGTTTATCTTATTTTGGGAATTATGTCAACCCTAATTTAGCGATCTATAAAAAATTTAATGAGTTGATATTAAGTAATTATCCAAATTTCAAAGCCCATATCTAACTGGTTTTTTTTTTTTTTTAATCATTAGAAAAGAAATATAGATTGATTAATTAGATGATACAACCAATATATAATAAGAGAGGAGAAGAGAAGCAAACGAGGAGCACTAACCTCAGACCCAATTTTTACATCTCAACTAAGTTGACACTCAAAAATCAGCATATTATGCGGTATGCTATACTCCTAAACATGTAACGAGATGTCACAAACTGAGTACAACTGTTGATGTTACCAAAGTGTGTTGGTTAGTAACGCTCCTACGATCATCGGAAACCGGTTTCGGAGGAGGAATCTGTCCTATTCGAGGTAACCGAATTGGATTCGATTTGGTATGTAACACTAAATCTAATATTACTGCTAATAATGCTACGGTTACTGAAACATGATAAAAGATAGAATTCTCATTGATTGAGCGATATTGATTGATGCCTTTACAAAGCTTGGACAATCGTTACAAATACCCCTTTTGAACGGTAACATAAACAGTTACATAACAACAACCCACGTCCTACAACGTGGGTGAGCCTCTCTACGATCATGGCTCAACTACCAAAAAACCGTCCTCAGAGCTAGCCCGTACTTCCACGGAAATACCAATACGCTCGCACTCTAGAATCGTGTCTTAACTGCTCATGTAATTGCTCTCGACATGTTCTCCATCCCAAGGGACCACGCACCCATCGTGTAATCATTCTTTGAACATTACGTCCAAAAGACCATGCTCCATTTGCCACAAGCTAAGGACGTACTAGCGTGATTGAGGCCTAGGACGTACGCCCATCTGTCTAAGGTTTATCCTTCCTTAGAACGAATCAACAGGGACGAGGTAGGTGTCGCGCCCTAGGACGAACTCGCCCTGACACGTCCATCAGGAGCCATTTTGCCCCATCCCGAGCGACCCTAGTGCCCCAATGTCAACAACAACCAAAGAACTCGGGAAAAACTCCATGCCACAACCAACCATACCCCACCACAAAAAATTCTACCACATTTGCACTCCTGCAAATTACACAATCTGCGGCCTCCTATAACAAGAAAAATTCAGCCACTTTGCCTCAAACCAGAAAATATGCTGCCAATTAAGAGGGGTCATGACTCCACCAGAAAATATTTTTGAGAACCAGCGGGTGTTGACCATAAAATTTTCCTGCAGCCAGAAAATATGCGGTATCCTAGAACCAAAAAACTGCAGCCACTTTTCCTTAAAAAAATTCTGATAATCCCCTTTCCCACCACCCTATTCGTGTCAGCTCCTTCCAAATTAATGCACTTGTACATCCGAGCCCACATTATCACCCCTCTCTTTATCAAATCGGTGAACACACTTCACTCCATTGATTCACCATTGAATCTTATCCCATTTCGAAGTCACCATATGAACCAAATAACGGCAGCTTTGATTATCTCTCACACCCCTTTCTTTGTCGATCTGTACCTCCTTGTAAACCACCAACCAAGGTGCTCCCTCAAGAATAATGGCGAAACTCATGACCAAACATACATCATTGCCGGGGAGCGTAGCCCCAACCTAACTGTAAAGCATCATACAAGGCCAACAAGATAACCACAGGGAGAACGTAAAGCGACCAAACTAAACAACAATGCCGGGAAACGTAGCCCCGGCCCAACAATAGTAAAATAACCAAAGGCCAGCGAAATGATGCAAATGAGTCATAAAAAGGTAGAGTCGAGTCAAGAAAAGGAAATAACGACTCAAGTGTATATTAGTATCCACCGAAAGGTTCAATCCACTTTATCACACTTCCTAACCAGTAACAATCATCCTCAAGCATGTAGGGTTCAACATTTTCAAGTACGGGTGGGACAAGATTAACGGTTAACTATTTTCCCCAAAAATAGTTTCGTTAACGCTCACCAAAATAACCATAACTTAATCATTTTAACTCCAAAAAATGCGAAACCAGTGGAATATGAAAGATAAGACATAGATATACAATTTATATTCCTACCATTTTTGTGAGTTTAATATCGTAAATGGGTGAAAAATGCTCAACAAGCCGACTCTGTCTAATACCGTCACAATTTTGACACTCCTTACAGAAAAAGTTATATCTTCTTACTTGAGGATCGGATTTGATCCCCGTTTGTTCCGTTAGATCCTAGACTCATAAATCTATCCAAGTATAAAGGACTCGATTTTTTTACTCATAGCTAATCGGTACAATTTTTACCTTTAACATTAGACAGTGAGGAGTTCGCACAGTTTCGCAGCCCTTCACACTAAAATCCATAACTCTTTATTCGATTATCGAAATCAATCCCCGTCAATTCCTATAGAACCTAGACTCATAGATCTAACACACATGTAGGCCTCAATTTTTAGTTATCCACGGATTAGTACATGTTTAACATTGAAGGCTGCAACATAACAGTCTAGCATAGTTTAACAGTTTCTCACGCTTAGGTCCGTAATTTAATCCACGCACATGTAAACCCCAAACCATTGGACCAATATATTCCAGCATCAACAAACTACAACATATAAAGAAAAATCTGATCAGGCTCGGGGGACCAAAAACAAACTCTCCGCATGGACAACAATTATGTCAATGTAAGGAAATGAAAGTGAGTCTTACCTAGTATTCGTGGATAACGTCGCACACCCAATGAATCTGTCTACCAGATCTGAAATAACCCTACCCCTCGTGCCTACCATTATCAAAGCCCCACAATGGAGCAGATCATAAAAACAACTACGAGTAACGACTTATAGACGAGGGAAGGGGTACGTGACTTACTACGAGCGATCGAAAGTTTCCCACCCTTCCTCCTCGGTGTCTGATGGCTCTCCTCTCCCATTTCAGACGGGTGGAGGCATTAATAATATGTTAGAACCGATGAAAAGTCGATCAAAACCAAACATGGAAAGATTTGCACTGTTTCAGAAATAACAGCTTGCTACGGTCGTAGGGGACTCCCTACGGCTCTAGCGGCTAACACGGTCGTGTCAATATGAGACACGACCATGTCTCCTGCCTGACTCAAATCCGAATAAATAAACGTTGAAGAGAAAAATAAGGGGATAAATAGGGGTGTTTGGGTCAGGCCTATGGGTTGACCAGGTATATAATCGAAGAAAAGAAAAATAACCTAATCCAGAGGGTCGGGTTATTACATCATTACCCCCTTAAGACAGGTTCCGTCCCTGAAACCAAAAAGGACGTCGAACTCCCAAAGGAATGAGGAAGATGAAAGAAAAATGACCCGGTCCAAAGGACCGGGTTATTACATCATTAGCTGTTCACCATCCTTCATGTTTCCATCAACATAAATCAAAACCAATTCATGTCTCCCATCTAACGCGCGGGCATGGAGTTTATCTTATCAAAGTCTGCCTGCTATCATATGAACGGCGACATGTTCAGCGTGAGTCTAAATCGCAACATACGATCAAATTAAATCCAACCCTGAATTGGTAACTTGAGTTCCCTACATATAGGGACTTGCTCTTCATGATCTGCTCAGGAATTGGGGGTGATCCCTATTAGTCACTTTACTTCACGGGCATGCTAACCGCTTGATGCAACTCAATGACAATAGGCGCCTACTACGACCGACCCGACAACTATGTTGAACCCGTTACTCACCATATGCGTAGTTTAAACCTCCCAAGCATGCCCAACCAAATTTAACTTCCCTTCCATGGTAACTGCCGATACTTGCACTCGTCAGCCTCTCTACACCAGTGCATGTGACGCCCATCATGTGTTTATACGTACCAACAATTTCAGCAGGAACACAGTAGAAATGTGAATTTCTCTCGTCCTTTAAACAAATAAATTCAACCGAGTAGTATCCATCCTCGTTATCGTTGACACAACGAATACGCCATAACTAGAGCCCACTCGACGACTAATATAGCCGTATTTTAGATATATTTTGACCCTTTATTTTCATGATTTATTCCTCAAAACGTATTTTAAAACCTTTATTATTGATTGTTTTCTAGTCTATTTCAGATTCTATCTCCTACATTAGATAATCAGCCAAAATTAGGCTTAATGTTGCGCAGATAGTGAAAAAAATAATGCAGACCGACTTAGACTAAAACTATGAGTCAATGTCAAAGCTGAAGATATTGGTTATCTCGCTTGCGGTATTCAGGAGATCTATAACATTGCCTTGTATCATTTTACACCCCCCCGGCGAGATTACTGATCATCAGAGTTAAGAGTTCTAGCCAGGCAAAGTCAGGCCAGAAACACAGCTTTTATCTCGTTCTACAGTCCTGCTGCTTCTCAAGTTGACCAAAAGTGGTATGTCAAAAGCATAGATGGACATGAGTACTGATATACGGGCATTTTTCCCTCGCTTGCGTGAACAAAGAGACCGGACGGATTGACCGGGCATTTTTCTAGTTCTTGGCCCTGCTCGGGATCCCTGCCCGGGTGCCTTGGCCAGGGTGCCCTGCCCGAGGTACCTTACTCGGTTCAGCTCTGCATCCTCATCATGAGACAGGCTCATTTAGTCAACATTACCTTGCTCGGGATCCCTGTCTGAAGACCTTGCCCGGGTCAAACGGAGAAGTCAACCCTTTTCATCTACTCGCATGAGCCGCCTTGCCCGGGAACTCTGCCCGAGTGGCTTGCCCGGCCAGGGTCTCTTCGGTAATTTTTCCACCTTTTGAATGCTTATAAATAGCAGTACACCCCCCAAGGTTTCAGGTACGCGCATGTTCCCTCTCATTTACCACTTTGGACTTTCGAACCTCCACCTAGCTTGCTCGGAGACCCTGCACGGACCCCTGCTCGGGAACCTTGCTCGAACAACCTTGCCCGGGACTCCGTCGCCCGGCACCTTCCTTGACCAGGCCTAGACCCTGCCCGGGTACCCTGCTCGGCAGCCTCTTGCTAGGGGGCCTTCACCATCTTCTTCACCTACTAACTTAAGCATCAGAGCGGTTTCTCCGAGCTAACACCTCGGGGTACCCTCTGATGGGTTTGTTTGTCCATTTTCGGTCATCGTGGTCGCCCTTCCTCAACAACACACTCCTCCCCCGAACCGACCGGATCCTCTCCAAGCCGGACCTCTAGGACCCGGTTCCTTGGGACTTTGGTGATTACTCTTGGGATTTTTTCGGGAGTATCAGGTACTATATCGCTCTCAGTACCCGTCAGCTTATTGGCTTTACCATGAATCATTTTCACTATGAAGTCGAGATATACACGCAAGACAGTTATGTGTCTTAGCACTTCAGATTCAGCCTAGACACAACAATTGTATTTCGAGCTTCATCATCCCTACGATCTCCATGACATGTCTTAGTTTACAGTGTGGACCCGGTAGAGTTTATCTTCTCCAATTAAAATTTTCAGCTGCTGCCACTCACTCTTTTTGAAGATAAGAACCAAATTGAAGCTGTGATAAAGGATCAACCACGTCTTCACTGTAGCTGTGATATAAAATTTAGTTAGTTTAGTTAGAACTAGAAGGCAAGATATTTTGTTGATCTCTTGCCTATAAATACCCCTAGTAATAGTTCATATACAGGTATCGATTTCAAGCAGTCGTTGACCCGACTGGCTTCTGGGAAGTACTCCCTTTGTCTGGCTATATCTCTTGTCCTCTACATCTGGTATACACCACCAGACATTGTATCAACTTCAAGCAGACTTTCTTCTGTCTGACTTCACAAGTGTCATCCACCGTCTAACCCAGGATTGGAGTGAGCAACATCAGGCTAACTCAAGCGTGACACCATCAAACAACTCTTTTTGACTTCACGTCTGACCAGACTCACGACTGAGTTAATTCTGTAGACCAATGTCTCCCTCAACCGAACAATCCAAATGGTGCTCCCGTTTGCCTACTCGGACGGGATTCTTGGCATAAGTTTAAAACCTTAACAAAACTCCCCATTTTCACTTATGACAAGTGAAAGTAGTTAATCCTGCTGAACCATAACAAAACATGAACTTCTCTGAAGTCAAGATCTTTGTCATCATGTTAGCCCCATTCACTTCCGTGTGAATCTTTTCTATCTCAAACTGCTTTTCAGCTAAAGCATCCCATATCAAATGATACCTCATATCAATGTGCTTGGAACGACAGTGGAAAGAAGAATTTTTGGCAAGATGAATTACACTCTGACTATCATAATGCAAAACATACCTCCTCTGTTCAAATCCTAACTAACACAAGAACTTCTTCATCCATAGCAATTCTTTTGATGCTTTTGTAGCAGCGATGTACTCGGCTTCAATCGCTGACAAAGTAACATATTTCTGCAGACGTGATTGCGAAGCCACTGCTCCCCTGCATACGTGATCATATAACATGACGTAGACTTCCTTGAATTAATATCACCAGCCATGTCTACGTCTGTGTAACCTATTAACACAGGTTCCGTCTCCCCCAAACATAATCCCAAATGAGAAGTTCCTTTCAATTACCTGAAGACCCACTTTACAGCTTCCCAAAGCTCTTTTGCAGGGTTAGTTATGTCACGACTAATCACTCCCACTGCATTATCAATATCTAGTCTTGTAGCAATCATCGCATACATCAAACTACCGACTATCGAAGCATACGATATCCCACTCATCAGCTTCATCTCTTCTACCATCTAAGGTGATTAAGAGTGACTTAGTTAAAAATGATTTGCCAACAGTGTGCTCAGTGTCTTTACATTTTCCATCCTCAATCGTCTGAGTATCTTCTCAATGTACTTCTTATGAGTAACAAAGAGCTTCCTCTGACGTCTGTCCCTTAAAATTTAAAGATCGAGAATTTTCTTTGCTGGACCCATGTCTTTCATCTCAAAGAACAAACTCAACCCCTTCTTCAGCTCTTCAATCCTTGCACTATTATTCCC